>JAMKCH010030567.1:0-16384 GCA_023653785.1 Ophioderma brevispina | reverse complement strand
AGAAGAAAGGTGGAAATGGAAATGTTCAAACTGCATAACAAGGGAAAACAATTAGCCTTAAGCCGCGCGCACACACACAACACAAAAAAACAAAATTTTCCACAATATTATTGTGAATTCCCGATCACAAAAAACAAAATCTCTTCACAACTCTATTTTTTGGGATTGTATTTTTGACCCCGCGAAAATGGCTAATTTTGTCCATCTTTCGTTTTTGGCCTATTTCTATTCTACAACACCCAATTTTCACCATCTGTGGAATTTTGGTACACGTATGTGTTCCGGTAGGGTCGTCAGAGACCTTTAAATATAGCCTTTAGTGGTGTTGGTCTAGGAAATTTGAAACCTTAAAAAGGGCCTTTTCTCAAATTTTTTTACGGCCTAAGAATGAATTTTTAATTTGACCAGTGAAATCTCATCAGAAGGTATGATTTTAACCTTAAAAAAAAAAAAAACAAATTTTTTTTTACCCCTTAAGCCTTATTTTGATTGCTCGGAGATATTTTGTTCTGAATGGCTTGGCATTTGAATTTAATAAAATTTGAACTTGTCCGCTCCGCTTCTGAAAATTACGGTTCGGTGCATATCATGCTTCTCAGGTGAAAAAAAGGGCGAGAAGAAAGGTGGAAATTGGAAATGTTTCAACGTGCATAAACAAGAAAACAATTAGCCTTAAGCGCGCGCACACCACACACAAAAAAAAACCCAACAAAAAAACATTTCCCAAAATATTGTGAATCCCGATCAAAAAAATTCTTCAAACTTATTTTTTGGGAGGATTTTTGACCGAAAATGCTAATTTTGTCCATCTTTCGTTTTTGACTATTTCTATTATACAAACCAATATTCACCATCTGTGAATTTGTTACACGAACTGTGTTCCGGTATGGCGTTAGAGAACCTTTAAAATAGCTTACTGTGTGTGGTATAGGAAATCTGAAACCTTAAAATGGGCCTTTCTCAAATGTTCTTCCGGCCTAAGAAATGCCTAAGAAATGAATTTTTAATTTGGACCAGTGAAATAACCATCAGAAGGTATGAATTGTTACCTAAAAAAAAAAACATTACCCCTTAAGCCTTTTTTATTTTGCTTCTTCTGGATATTTTGTTCTGAATGGCTTGGCATTCTGAAAACCTTAACATAAATTTCACTTATATGTCTCTCGCTTCTGAAACTCTTACGGTTCGGTGCATCACAGGTTTAACAAACGCTTCTAATGGAACATTATTACCGTCCCGCACCTAACCAATTAGGCTCTATAGTCAAGTACGCACTCACCACGTATGAAAAGCGAACGCCAGCAGGCAAAATTTACGATGCATGTGATGATTTTGGACCTCCGCCCAGCCCACCCAGCCTGTGTTAAATGACGGAAAAAGGAGGCAGATACGTATATAAAGGGCACTTGCGAAACAGACAAATTCAGAAAATGCGTCAATTGTAGAAATTGTTTTGTTGATGGTTCATTAGAACAACCTTTGAACGAATTAAGAAATATTGTATTGTGGCCAGAAGTTAAATTGGTGAAACGGTGCTACTTTCAAAGTTGTTGTTCGTAAAATTGCATGAAAAAAAAAAAGCACTTTTTCTTCGTTTTTTCAAATTACCTATATAAAATTTTCAAATCTTAAGGACGTGTGTCCTTAGGTTTGCAACGATATCTTACTTATTGCAATCAGTGCAGTGGTCGTCAAATTTTTAAGATTTCACATGGTAAAACTCCTATTGGTTGCTGGCAACTATCAGTCATTAATGTGGCGAAGTATTAAGTTGAAAATGGTCAAAAGATGGCGCAGTGATTTATGAACATCGGTAAACGTGTGTCAAATCGAAAGTCCTTCATAAAGAAAATCACAACTGTGTTATAAAATTCGGATCCGGGATTTTTGTTGTGACAGTATGGCTAGGGGGCACTGGTTACTGTTTAGGCTACGGCTAGTTGCTATTTTTAATTACTCCACAAAAAAGTAATTCGATATCTCTGAGTCAGCATTAAGACTCCTTTCAGCATCGTTGCACCCAAAGACACCATATTTTTTTAAAATTCACACAAAGACCCCTAGATTTTCAAAATTTTACCACTGTCAACCTAAGACCCCTAATTTTTGGGACATTTTGAAATTTTCACCCAAAGACCTCTATTTTTTAGAACATTTGAAAAAAATCTCACCCAAAGGGCCCAAATTTTAGAAAATTTTGCAAAAATTTGTCATCGGAAATACCTACTTTGGGCAATTTGGCTGCTCTCTCACCCAAAAAGACACACATTTTTTCAGTCCTCTGTTACCAAATGCCCAATGCCCCTCGGTTTTTGGAAGCGCGAGTCACCCCAGACCTATCCAATTGTGAGTGCCCCCCCCCCCCCCCGGGACTAAATGACACACACACATGGCCTTTTTTTAACCAAAAATTATATTACCTGTCACTTTAGCGGCATCAGAAAAAACGGTGAGGCCTTTTTATTTTAGTTTACGAGGACTAGACACCTAGATCTATTTAGGCCGATCACCCATCAGAATTTCAGGATTGAAAACATGTTAGGGGCTTAATACAGAGACACTGGCACATTATTTTTCGTGCGCCCACAAGATTTTTCAGAATTGATATTTGACCAAATCAACTCCCTTATGGGTAAACAGAACGATTATAATAAAATTCGTGACATTTATTCAGCAGGCGACGGAAATGGCGTTTAACACGCGAAAATACACACCGGAGATGATTCTACGGCATGCACCCTGCTTGACCGGTCTGTGACCTTTGTGATTTTAATATCGAATATACTTCCAATGCCTGTGCTCTCAGCTCTGTCAATCCACCAGTTCCAGAATCTTGCTCTCCCAGTCATTTACACACTAAAAACAACGTGGTCATTTTCCGGGGTCAGTAGTCACTTAACTATGCACACAACTCCAAAATAGTGGTCAAATTAACCACTATTTCGGAGTTGTGTGCATAGTTGACTACTGACCCCGGAAAATGACCACGTTGTTTTTAGTTTGTAGGGGATTGCTTGCACGTCATCGCACCTATAATATTGTTTGGGCACGAGTTTGCACGACTTCACAGCACGAGACACCTTGGATAAGCAAGTTGCTTTTTCTGGAGGTTGTGATTCAAGATTCAAGATCCAAGCACGAGTATAGGCCCCTATGCATATTCATGGAATAGACACATTCGTTAATTAAAGTTATGGCAAACTTACCAAGTTAGCCTACAAATTACCTGGATGTCGTTAGCCTCTTATTAATTATGTCCCTATTTGTTTTTGGCTATGTATTTTTTATGTGTAAAATATATCTCTATGGTTTCAATGGCCTACACTAGGCCTATCACTTGCAAGCAATTGAAGAAATTTCATATTTTGTGAAAATGTGGTAGTGCCGCTTTGCGAAAATTGAAAAATAAAAGTTTGACTTTATCCCAAAGCTTCATCCCAAAAGGTGAGGAGGGAGGGCTACGAGAATCTGATATTAATTTTTTCGTGAGGCCTTATAGATTCGAAGCATAGGGCCTGAGTGATTCCCACATATAATTTTCTGTTTCACTTATAGTACAAGAAAGTTGTTTTTGCAACAGAAACAATTTTGGTATCATACTTATAAATTGTCACAGAGTAAAGTGTGAAAAAAGTCTAGAAAAAGCAACAGCATGGGGGAACTGGGGAAAAAATAGGGGGTACACTTTTGCGAAGGTGGTCAAAAGGTAAATCAGCTCAAATTGTTTTGAAACCGACACCAACTTATTCACCGGGTCATGAGGATAAAAAAAGTAGTTTGCTATATCTACAGTCATTAGTTTCAGGATAGGCTCGAACTGTTCAAGGTATCCTGGGGTAATCTTGGAGGTGCTCCGATTTTGACGACGAAAAACTAGTCTCCATTGTTGGTCTGGTCATTCCTATTAAAAGAAAATACATATTTTCTCTGCATTTGACTCTTATACGGGGTGATTGTACGTTATAGCCTAAGGTAGAAGAGATATGCTACAAAGCCTCAAATTTACACTGTCTACCAGTTTCATTCTGCCAATTGAAAGTCCAGAAGTTGCATGTGTATAATCTGTTCTAATTTGAATTGCAGGTGGTAGGTGGTAATCAAAAATTGAGAGTTGTCGTGATCTATGAGCATAATTACGCGATTTTGAAATAATTTAAAAGTTTGAGGAGAGGAAAGCTGACATTGGGGGTTGCTCTTCCCTCATGACAATGCTGCGTCCATAAGTCTATGGTCGCCATGGCTGCAATCATCAGTGTGGGTTCACATATGGAGAACATCCAGCCTATTCACCCGATTAGGCACCGATGACTACTACTTTCGCAAATATGATGAAAAGCGAACTCCTCAAAATTTTAATTTTCTCGCGTAATGTTCCAATAGGTCGGCAAAACCTCCAATGTTTATTACCCGCAAGTTAAAAATAGAACAGATACACATGAAACTTATGGAATTTCCATTTACTGTGAGACGGGTGTAAATTTGAAACTTTGTAGCATATCTTTCTACCTTAGGTTAGAACTTATCAATCACCCTCGTATGTACATTAGATGGTAAACATTAAGGACCCCATAGGATATGTTGACAATTGTTACATTTGCACCTTAGTACATGGCCAAATGGTAATGAGTTTGTAAATGTATGATATCCCCTGCGTCCTTTGGGACTATATGAAGAATTTGTGACCATCGGAGCATTCTGAAAATTTACCCAAGGATGAACCTTGAACCTCATGCCCTAAACTAATATTAAACGATAACCCACATAAGGCAAACTATACTTTTAATTTGAGGACATTGGCCAAAAATGATAGTATAGGCCATTCGGTAAATTATACGACTTTATATTTATTCACTGTACAAACATGTCTCCCTGCAATTACATGTTTCCCGTACTTTGTATTTAAATTTTGATATGTTATTCTCTCATCACTTCTAAGTATAACGACACCAAAACTTTTTGGTTTTCCTGTTGCATTTTATTTAATTTTTTGTGCTTATGTTATTTTAAAAGGGACATAATGGCATGAAAAAAAATTGACCATAATGAAAAGGACCCTTACGAAATCACTTCCACGAGTTGAAAACAAGTTGGATGTTTAAACCTCCACCCTGACTCTTCATGTTGTACTGTTTTTTTACAGAATGTAAACATCAAATTGTTTTCAAAACTCGTGGAAGTGATTCCAGTAAGGGTCATTTTCATTATGTCAATTCTTTTATGCCATTTGTCCCTTTAAATTGCTTGCGCACTATTCACCACTCAGAGTGGTAGCGAAGATCCAGCCTTATATTGGTCTTAGAGGGTACAAAGGGTCACTGCCCGTTTTGCATTTCAATTTTGCTCTCTTCATTTTCACCTCCTTTGTTGTCCATGCAATTTTTTGATATCTTAAATCAGCTGTGAAAATGTAAAACATTATTTCATGGCTGATGCCGGGTTCAATTTAGAGACTAAAGGTATGAGTAAAAACATACTAAGTGTGGGCCTGACGTCAAGAAAGTATGATTTGGGGAAACTGGTACTCTCTTTACGACGAATTTGACCAAGGCGCTACCATTATTTTAATTATATCATTCTTCCACTTAAAATAATGGTATCGCCTTGTGCAGTCCGTCCGTAACGAGGAGTAACGGTTCCCAAACATAACTACCTTTATTCTCTAATTATTAATTTTAGCTGTGCATCTTCCCCGGAAGAGCTCCGAATACTTTTCCACTTAATTGAACCTTGTACTGTCAGCATCTCGCCTGAAGCCCATCTGAGATCTGATGTGGCCATATTGGCATTCTCACAGTACGAATGTTTATAGTGTAAAGCATGTTTTCAAAATAAATTTACAACTCGGGCTCTTGCCAATTAGGATAAGTTGAATTGATTTTCAATTAAAACAACTGACGTATATTGAAAATCTGGTTAATTGAATATCGGTCAAAAGCGGGCGTGACCGTTGAAGTGTACGTTGGCATTCCACCAAAAAGCCAAATAGAAGAACCATTAACCTAAGAAATCATAAGCTCTTCAAAACGTTATTAAGGAAGGTAGGATGGTATGTGGAAATCGGGAAAGCTTGGAATATGGAAAGAAAATGTGAAACGAAATATTATTGCATATGAAAGGACTGCATCGTTCAGTGGATAACCATGGCGAAAAGATTCGCATTATTATTCTACTACAGATATGGATCTTTAAATGGATGGGGCTATTTCAAGGTAAGTTAAGAAGTGAAGCTAAATTAAATTGGATCATAGAGTAAAAAAGAACCTACCCCCGCAACATGGCCAATTGGGCCATTTGGTGATAAGGTGTTCAAGTGTGTCTCAGAAATGGACAAAATATCAACATCAAGGAATTCCTGAAAATTATTACGAAAGTTGCAAATTTGCACCCCTTTTCATGGAAACTAGGCACTTGGATATATCATCCAGATGAACAGGTATTATAAGACGTAATCAACTGGAATATAAAACTCTGGTTTAAAGTAAAAGACAAAGTTATGGTAAAACGTAGCTACAAATAAGTAAAAATTCATCTCAGTATGGCACCCCCTCCTCACGTAGTGACCTATAGGTCAAAGTTATCCATATGAATGTTACTGTCCCGTGTCATTTACCTGTATGTGTTTAGGCATGGATGTAAAGAACACCAAAATGGGTAACGGACGCATTACCAATTCAAGCTGCTGATGTTTCCCTATGCGGGCTATTCATGGTGGCACCCATACACCAACTATTAATATAAAATGTTAATAGGGGTATAAAATGGTATGGATGCTGTTGACCCTGACCTTGGATATGTCATTCAACCATACCCTTTTCTGAAGAATCGTAATACTCATTCTTATACTACTATTCTGAAAAAAAAGAAATTGTTCGAAAAAGGCGAAAGGGCAGATATCAAAAGTGTTGTACACCTTCCCATTTTTCTCCCATTCCAATGGAGTTTCACTGTAAAAGAACATTTGTGTAATGAATACAGACCTCATTCTATTGCAATGGTATTCTTCCTAAAAGTGGTTAATTGTGGTACTGGTATGGAAAGTAATAACAAAAAACATTCTTTTTTCCAAAACAATAATACATAAAGCCTTTTTTCACAAATGCTTGCCATAAAAGATTGCAAAAATGAAAAGGATCGAGAAATTTCATGGGTCAACAGCATGTTTGAATAGATTTGAACTAAGAGTTCTTGACATAGAAATGACTGCACAAAATCACTTGATCAGATGAAATTTCCATTTGATCAAATGACTATTTTGAAACAAAATTTGGGGAAACAGATAAAGTACTTTCGATAAGAGTTTTTGCGTAAGCATTATTGCAAAAAATAACAAGTTCTTAATACACTTTGATATTGCGCATGCCCAGTCCATAAAGTCTTCAATTCAGTTCAAAACTTATAAACATTATGTATAACTGGTCTCTTGCGCTTGGCAAGGATAATTATAATAAATCATTTCTGTGGTCCTATTCTTCAAGACATCTTTATTTCAACAGGGATAGCTTGCTTTTCTACCTTTGAATCTGAAGAATTGTCTTCAAGTTATTCCCAACTTCATGATTTTTTTTCGTGAAGCTAGGCAATAGTAAATTAGAATCACGTTATTGACAAAGAGATCTCTTGTTTGCACTAACTGGACCAGATGATAATTGTTTTTGAATGTTTACCATGTTTAAAATTAAATACTGATACATTAATTAATTGATTTTATGCATTGGATTATCGTTGAATTCATTGAATCTGATTATTGCAATTTTAGTCTTGTGAAATGCTAACGATACGTCTTCCGTTTCAGATTTTCAAAAACACCTACAAATTCCAAAAGTCTATTCTATTTAGTTATGTATCACCAGAAATTATTACAAAAGTATAAATTGGGGTATGAGACACATGGTGTTTAATAATAGATATTTATTAATATTACTTACTTTGTTATTAGGCTTAAAATTTTAATAATGTTGGTCAAGTTGATAACGATATTACATGGCAATTTGTAGGTTTAAAAAAACTGAAAACGGAAGGCAAAATTGCCAATATTAAACCAAAATAAACCAGACTTGAGTTTTATTGTCAAATTCATAGATTTGTCATACTTAAATTCAAACTTATATTCATCGGATAATATAAGTAAATTACATCTAGATGGACTGTATATTTTAACGAAATTGGAAAGACGTCCATATGGGCTGAAAGCTTGGAATATTAAGAAAAGATGCCTGACACGAGTTTACAGATGCCATTAAAATACAACTGCCGTGGTTTTCTTCACACAATTATGATCTCTAGTCCAACTGTGAATTTATTCACCATTTTGGTGGAACCTCTGGAGACATTTTGGCAGCCATCCGGCATCCTGGATATGAAGGCAATTTGTAAGCTGTAGGAATTTATGGCCGTTGAGGAAGATATGTGTAGTTTTTCCTCAATTTTTTGGAGTTCGGGCCTACCACTCTGAGGGGCAAATTCCCCGTTTGGGAAATTTCCCCTCTCAGGGGAGGCAAAGGCAATTTTTCCCAGTCAGAGGCGAAAAGAAAACCGGCTGGATTAGCATGATTTTTGCAGATTTTTTCCGGCTAAAGTACGTTCAGGGGGGCAAAACCCTGCACCATCCCCCCCCCCCCCCCCCCCCCCCCGCCTGTTACGCCATGATTTTGGCCCAATATGCGAGCTTTCTATAATTTTAATATTTTGATGCCATCTTGAATATTGCGGAATGCTGCAGGTTTCTGTGTTTTGAACATCTCGACTGTGTTATAGAATGATAAAAGGAGATAAACGGTTTGATTTGATCAATTACTGGGGTATTAATTTTGAATTATGAAATCTTACTTAATTTGTAGCAAAATAGTGAATGAACACACGCTCGAAAAAAAAAATTGCACAATCATGTTTTGGCTCAATCATACCATAATTAACAAGTTCCCGAAGATTGATAACGGAAAAAAAGAAAACATCAAAACCCACGGGAACACATCTGGCCCTCGACGGTGGTAAAATTCAACAGCAGGTCTTTGGTCAGTTCGCCTATGCTCTCTTTAATGTTGTATGGCCCAAAAAAACTTAGTTGCGTATGTGTATTGATATTAGAATGCATTTCTCATATGCTGTGAAAAGGCATAAATTTTGGCAGTGTCAAAGGTTAGTTGTGTCAAATAAAAAAGTTAATGAAATAGTTGGTTTCAATCATGATACTAAGTTGAACAATCTAATTGAATCTTTAAAGTAGGGCCTATGACTTGAATCAAATACAATCTCATACAGCTAGCTATTTATGCACTAGTACATATTAATGGGTTATACATAAACTTGGCAGTAAAATAAACCCTCTTACCACTCACGATGGATGGACAGACCTCACTCCATTGAAATCTACTGTAATATCTTCAACCAGAGTAACGCTTCCCCAGGAATATAATCAATACGAAATCAATTCTGAAATCAAAGAGAAAGAACTCAACCGTGTGGGTAATTAACATACATATACGTGAAGAATGTTGATTTCTACCACACAATAAGGCCAAAAATAATGCCTGTTTGTCCATAGAGGCTCCCAAACAGTAGGGTCGTAGGTCGGGGATTTTTTTTTCCATCGAAGATGGTTATAAAGTCAGAGTGGATAAAAAAGCCACAACATTGCAAGTACCCTAGCATATGTGCAGCAAGCAAATGATTGGCAGAATATCCAGTCATGCACAGAGTTTGGTGGTTGTTGCATGTAGCAGTCGAACAAAGGCCTCTGGTTCCAATTATTTTAAGAATTAAGGACATGGTATTTGCCTAGGAAATTCATTTACAGTTCCTAAGCGATAGAAACAAAAATTTGAATGATGACAGCCCACCCATCACAGTGGATAACTTCTCACTCTCAGTTCATTGACAGTAATGAAGATGGACCCCTGGTCTTGAGAGTACCATTTGTGGACAATGCCCAGATAACACAACACTATGAGTTACAATATGCCTCATCAACCAAGGCCACAGTTCAGTGGATTGTACTTGTACATGTAGTGACCATGAACGATCTTGGGTATTCGAGGTATCAATATATCAGACACAAAAAACCCCAGGGGATGTGTTTTCTAAATTACACTGTGAATTGAAGCTATTTTGAACTTTGCCATAGGAGTTGATACGTATAGTGACAAGCGTTGTTTCAAAACCTGTTTCCTGTTAAGTTTGAATTTGTTAATCTCGGTGCAATGGGACTGTGGTATAAAAAATATTCAGGATCTTTGATTTTAAAAACTACCCACAATGTTCCACAGATTACATGCTGAACAGGTCACATAACAGCCACGGGCACTCAACCTATGAAATGGATTTCATGGTTGATGCATGAGTATGGTTGATGCCTGGAATATATACTGTGGTTATAATCTCTCTAATAATATGAGAGGGGTTCCTATGATCTCAAGTATTTACACTAATATATTAAGTACTAACATCCTCGCGCAGCGATGGTGGTCTTTTTAAAAGATATTCTTGTTTAAATATTGTACTTGAAACTCATTTTTAAAAGAAGGGTAAATAGGAGTGTGTTATATGGAGGGCAAAATTCATTTTTCGTTTTTTCATTAGGGCTGGGGTTCTTTGTATTCTATTAAACCTATCTCATCATGAAATTAACAATTCTTTTTCCAGCGAGAATGTATAAAATAGGAGTAGATAAAAGCCACTACAGCAAGTTACCCTAGCATATTTGTAGCAGCAAAGATTGGCAGACAGATATCACAGTCATGCACAGAGTGGGTGGTTGTCTCATGTCGCAGTGCAAACCTTGGTTCTATTATTTTAGCATAAGGATACTGGTATATGCCTACTAGGAAATTCATTTACATTTCCTAAGCAGCTAGAACACACAAAACTTGATGGATGACAGCCCACCCATCACAGTGGATAACTTCTCAGTTCATGACATGTAATGGATGATAAATGATCCATGGTTATGAGCGTACCATTATGTGTTCAATTCCCAGATAGCACACACTAGAGTTACAATATGCTCATTCAACCAAGGGCACAGTTCAGTGGGTTGTAATTGTACATGCACAGTGAACTGGAGTCTGTATTCTGGGTATCATATTATTAAAACAAAACAACTAAGGGGTGGTTTTTCTAAAAATACACATGTGAATGAAAGCTATGGAAAACTGGGTCATAGGGTTGGATACTTAGTGCCTCATACGTGACAAGCATGGTTTAAACACCTGTTTCCTGTAAAGTTAGGAAGTTTGTAATATCGGTTGCAAGGATGTGGTTAAATATTTAGAATCTATTTGATTGAAAAAACTACCCACAATGTCACATTGCTGAACAAAACATAACAGGGGGGCACTCATATGAAATGGATATGGCTGTATAAAGGCTGGCAATTTCAACCCAGTGGGTCTTTCAATGAGTATGGCTGATGCCTGAAATATATATATCTGGTGGTTATCTCATTTCCTCTAATATACGAGATGGTTTCCTATGAGCTCAAGTATTTACACTAATTAAAGTACTACACCTCGCTAGCGATGGTTGTCTTTTAAAAGACTATTCTTGTTACTCTGGTCCAAGACAAAATTTGCAGCGCTCCTGTGTCATGTCCTTATTTTGTGGTGGGAGTAGGATTTGAGCAGAAATTCCTTCTAATTATCTTTTTCAATTAGTTTGTAATGCCTTGTGATGTCTTACTTAACATGTAGGCTAAATGAAGCTCAAGATTAGCTGATTTTTGAAAGTTGCATGAAAAATTGGACGTGTGTTTTCTTAAATTTGACGTTTAGGTCACATTGTAGCGTAGGGCGCTTTCGTCGATTTTGATTTGCTTTCTCATTTGCTGTTTGAAATTAACAAGCCATGAAGGTCATCAATTTGACTACTCAAGAAATTTGAGTACTTTATTACTTGTAGTTTTCTGCAGTGCTCATTTCACTTTCCTTTGAATGCTCCCATTCAATTGTAAACACACAGTGCTTGACCCCTGTACATTTTGAGATAGGGCATGTTAAGGACATTCAAATGAGTCTAAGGAAAACTTAACTGAGATAGAATGACAAATTTCTTGAGCAGGTCAAGTTGTGATCATCTTTGTAGCTGTAAACTCAAAAAAAAGCGGAAGAAAACCAACGTTGTAAAAGACATTTCGTAGGCCAATACCATTAAAGGAGAACCCGTACACCATAATATTATACATATATTCTATAAAACATTTATTGACCACATCTCGAGTGGTTTTCATCGAAAAAACAAAATCAATAACAAACATTAAAAAAAACATCTGGTTCTGACCATGCGCTATTTAACTTCGCGCTAGTGTAAACGTGTGTTATGCATAAACCGCCGGAACGTTTGCGTCATACATGTCATAGGAAATGTACATTATAAAAGCGTCACGTGGAGGTATATGACGCTACGATGCCGTCAGTATCGCATAACACATATACATATCCATATAAACTAGCGCGATTTCAAATAGCGCATGGTCGACCAAATGTTTTAAGTGTTCACTAATTATTTTTGATAGCGAATTGTATAAGTTATTCTTAGTACGGTTCTTCTTGAAGAATCTATGGAGGGTCTAATCTCTACGCAAATTACTATTATTGGGGGGGAAACAATAATTTGGGTGCCCTCCAATCTCTCGTTGCTTGCACCTTTAATGTTAACCACTATATATAGATTTGTAATATACTTTCAGTGTTAAAAAATGAAAGAAATGAATGAAAAAACGCTAAATATGGCATGTTTTGTTACACACACCCTTTGCTCCATTCCTATGGGATTTACACACATTAATTGTGTTTGTAGAATGTTGAATATCATGATTCAACTTAATGCAAATTTCTTGATTATTTCAAACTACGGATTAATCGATGAATTTATTTATTACCAATGTGCCAACTGGATATGATAAATCCAAAACACCAATTCACTGTTGCAGAGCAAGAAACACACGATCATTGTTTTAGGATATTGCCAAGATTTAGTTCCCTTATTGGCATAGCTGTATACCTGGAAAACATAGTAGGAGTGTTGAAACCCTTTTCATATACACATCAGGGCTAAGTGGGTGAGATTTGGTAGTGAACATTAAATTCTTTTGATGATCAATAACGGAGAGATAAGGCTATCATATATAGATCAATTAACAAGATAGCAGTGGGTCATTCATTAGGGAGGGTCATTATTTACGCGGGGGGGGGGAATGGAAGGATTTGAGGGGGAAACCCGAAAAATTTTTGTAAGAGAGAGGAGGGGGGGAACGCCGAAATTTTTCATCCACGAAGAGAGGGGGGAACATGAACTTTTAAATGGGGAAATTCAGCGTGATCAAGGGGGGAACGGGAACTTTGTGAAACGGAAGCGAGGGGGGGGGGCGGAACGCGAAAATGTTTGCCGAAAAAAATTGAATTCATCCATTCCCCCTGCGAAATAAATGGACCGCTCCCTTACTTTTACTTAATTATGGCCGGTGTGGAGGAGATAGGAGATATGGTCCTCCGGGCTCACAGTCCAGGGAAACAATGGTGAACAATAGGGCAATCGATTTTCAGTTGACTCTTCACGTAACATCTAGTTTCACGCTTTAATTCCGTTGTCGTCTATGGAGCCCGGACTTGTTCCTTGCCGGACCATATCTCCTTTCACCCCGCCATTGGAATGGAGGCGGGAAAAAGAGTATGCCTTATCTGGATTATTTTTAATTCGGGGTCATTCATTTTTAAAACATTTGTAAGTATATAGATTTGGCTTTATTAAAACAACAACCAAATCTATGATTCAGGGATTTTTGATCAGGTCAAGGTCATATGCAATCATTGACACAATTGTTTTTTGATTCACGTAGTACGTAAGTAAAATGTATCAACAGTTCCCGAATACACCATCAATGAACAATGATAAGCCCAATGAGCAAAAATTGTATTTTATATCAATTATTTCCCATTTAAAATTATGTTTTTTTTTTAAAAACACAAACCAAACCACACAAAAAATTTGAAGTCATTATCAGAACGAATGGTGTCAACCAATCTAAAACAAACAAACTAACTTAACTTGGGTTGCTAATGATCCAACCAATTGGACATAATTACATGTCTCGTATTACCCCATGCAACACGGTCGGGAAAAAATTGCTCTAAGAAATGTTCAAATTAGTATTTGGTATTCGTTATAAAAAAATTGATATAAGATTTCAATGACTTAGAAGCACTGGAGTACAATCTACTGAAGATCTAAAGAATTGAGGTTAAGACCCAACACGTAAAAGTTTTGTTCCTTGTTACCCCAATGTACGTTACAGTCGTACTGCTTAGTCATTTGTCGAGATTTGCCAGAAATGTGAGTTAACTTGATTGATTTCCATCATCCAACCTTCAATACAGTATAGGAGCTTTTGTCGATTATTTGAGCATTTTGTTTCTTTCAAAACCAAAATATTGTTATATTTTTCTGCACCGGTGTTTTCACAACTACAGGCGGATTGTCATTGGCCCGAGCATCACCACACAGGCGTCTACTGCTGAAAGGTAAAATAATTGCAGGTCGAACTTGGGCGTTCCATTTTATTTTTATTATTTTTTGTAACGTGATGGAGAAAAAATGAGAGCGGAAATTGTTTTGTATATCGATTTGGTATGTTTGTTGAAGTGCAGTGAGCGAAGATGGCATAAAGGAAAATTAAAGTCTTTCTTATCGGCACATTAAGTATAATATACTCCCCGCCTAAAAAATCCGAACGATGTTGAAATGGCCATCAACGTGCTCAAACTTGCTTTCAAATGAACGCGCCAAGCCAGCTGGATAAATCTCTCAAACTTCCACATCATACTTCGTTATCAATGCATATGGCAAGCCATAAAGGCCATAACGTATTGCCACAACGCGTTGCGACATTTCGGCAACGTGTTGCAAGAAAGTAGCAACGCGTTGCAAGAAAGTAGCAACGCGTTGCAAGAAAGTAGCAACGCGTTGCAAGAAAGTAGCAACGCGTTGCGGCGTCGGCCAATTAGAATGACGAATTTCTGTGACGTATTTCAAAAATTAGACCCACAACGCGTTGCAAAGTATCTAGCAACGCGTTGTGGAAACTCACAGCGCGTTGCAAGCCTTCACAACGCGTTACGACCTTCGCAACGCGTTGCGAAGGTTCACAAGCCATAAGGGTCATAACGTATTGCCGCAACGCGTTGTGAGAAAGTAGCAACGCGTTGCGACATTTTGGCAACGCGTTGCGGCGTCGGCCAATCAAAAAAAAAAAAAAAAAAAAATGTTGAAATGGCCATCAACGTGCTCAAACTTGCTTTCAAATGAACGCGCCAAGCCAGCTGGATAAATCTCTCAAACTTCCACATCATGCTTCGTTATCAATGCATTACAGACACAGGTCAATAAGCAAACACATTACGCGAACAACGCTCCTGGCATTTATTATTATAATTCACCTACATACCTTTTTAATACAGTAATTTATATCGTTCGGATTTTTTTAGGCGGGGAGTATATATCCCCGTCCGTCATTGTAAAAATGGTAACTTTAGCTCCACTCGTCCTGTGATGGTCCTAGCATTTTAAGGGGAGCATTGCTCTTTTACATTTTTTTTTTCAATAAATTTTTCATTAATCTCCATTTTCAATAAAAAAAATTACTACAACAGGTTAAAATAAACGTTTTAAACAAGCAAGCAAAGCCCCGACCAATTAACAATGACTCGTTTCGTTAAAAAGAAAGGATTTGCTAAGAATTTCGGAAAACTATCTTTCAAACTTTACAAGGTTAAAAGTATTACAAATGTTTTACTTTGAATTAATTTATTTAAATTACCGCATTGTATTTTGCAAGTACTTGAATGAAAACGACAAAATCGAAACGCTAGAAGAAATTGAACGTTACTCTCAACACCTAATGAGACAAAGTGAGCTCGAGAAAGGAAAAAACGCGAGAGAAAGACGCGGGTGAGTGCGAGGAGAGTGAGGTGAAATGAGATTTTTTTTGTAATACAAAACACGATCTCAGTAAAAATTTCCTATAATAAAAGTTTTCATTTTTGTAGCATACAGATATTGATCACTGCTATAGAGTACAGAAAAACAAATCGATCGTAATAAAATCTTTAAAAATTGTCCTATATTTGTGCAATGTAAAGCGACCTTTTAATTTGTCAAATAAACAGTGATAAGGTAGTGTAAAAATGGAATGGAAACATTAAACCAATATAACATGCAGAATTAACCATATTCGTAATATACTCAAAATCTATTCTGATTTGATTGCATATTCCAAATAAAGTTTACTTGCGGTTCAAATGGTGATGATATAAAATTTGAAGCTAAACGCTTTCAGATACAAAAAAATTAACATAACAATTATACCCCAATATCCTGAAATTAATATATATAGCCT
>JAMKCH010030566.1:0-32160 GCA_023653785.1 Ophioderma brevispina | reverse complement strand
ATGCTACAAAATAAGACGCCAAATTGGCTATATATCAGCCTATAGAAGACAGATAAAGCTGTTATTGATGCCAGTGATGTTAACATTAATGGTAAAGAAGTCTATGATAGTCTCGGACACCAAAGGTCAAAGTTTCAAGGTCATAACGGTCAAAAAATTCTACAAACAAACCTCCGATTGAGCTGAAAAGTGTCAGGGCAGGGATAATCCTCGTGGCATCATAAATACAGAACAGTTAGTTGACCCCATCCGTGAACCAGGGGTGCACGTTATAGGGGTGAAAAAGGGCCAATTCCGACATGATTGGATGAGTTGAACTCAATATATTGATTTCTTGTAAAAATTGTTAACACGTAAAAAAATACATTTAATGACATTGTGACATGTGGTGAAGTTACAAGGGGTCAAGGTCCACAGTCGCCTCAAGCGGCCATAAGGGATAACATCCATTCTAAATACGGCCGTCTTGTAAATTAGATTGTTCTTCAGGTCTAGTTAAAAACTGGCATTTTTTTTTTTTTTTTTAACTTTTTTCACTTAACTACAATCCTACCAAATGTCACTGATTCTTATTTATAATGGATGTGCTGTTATGTCATGTGTAGTGTACTTAGAGGATGTTGGGCATCAATAAATGGGCGCAAAATGAAAGAAAATTGAAGGCACTGAAGTTTAGTATGACTAAAATTGACCCTTTATTGACAATCTACATCGAAAACTTGTAGAAACTGTTTATAATACCTCCGTATTGCTTGTTATTTTTGTCTAATTAAATATATATTCATATAATAACGGCCCAGGGAATACGAGAAAGCACCTTGGGCGTTGTATGTTACTAAGGGGGGCTAATACTACCTGACGTAGACTCAATATAAATTGCCATCCTCTCTGGGGATCAGAACCTCCAATTACCCCAATAATACCCAGACCCAAAAAGGGTGTGGGTCCACCGTGATGGACATATACCCATCATGCACCACGCCATCCCTTGACCCTTTCAGCCGACTCTACCATAAAGGCGAAGTCGTCAGGGGGCCTGGGATGGGAGTAGTTCTGCTGAGGCATAACATTTTGTCTTTCATTCATCATTTAACAGTGGACATTATAGTATATCAGCTAACGTAAAGTTATGCTAGACGATGTAAAGGGAATTGGTATCAACAATAAAGCAAATGCCAAATTTACAGTCATATGGACATCGTTCAAGATTTTTCAAACTTACCTCAAACAGGACTCTGTAGCATCTTACAATACTACCGAACAAGGAATATACACATTGTTTTTATCCAAACAGCGAAAAAACGTACAAGTGGAGAATTTTCAACGTAGAACATTTTCTCCCCTAAAACCGTCATGAGTGAGTGGTTGCCAATTTCGGAGTTTGGCGGGTAAAAGTCGGCACGCGTTCGTTGTTGGTAACAATAAAACGTGTGGATTCTTGTTTTGTCGTATTGTAAGATCCTGTTTGAGGTAAGCTTTGAAAAATCTTGATGATGTTAGATGACTTTAAATTTTGGCATTTGTATGTTGATACCAAATCCATTAAAGCAGCATAACATTTACGTTAGCTAATATACGATTAATGTCCAAATGTTAAAGATGAATGAAAGACAAAAGGTTATGCTCAGCAGAACTAGGGACTGGGAGAGTCGACGTCAGGTAAGTATAGCACGCCCTTAGTAACATACAAAGCATCAAGGTGCTTTTCGTAGTTAATTGCGGGCTTAATACTTAATCTGACGTAGACTCAATAAGATTGCATCAACGTCAGTCAGACTAGCGCCGAAGCATGGACGGAGGTGAGCGAACGCAGAGCCCTCGAAAAGGGGAACACAAATAAAAAATTCGACATAACAATAAATAACTTGTTTCTATTCTAACAATAGCCTATGACAAAAGTCAACCAACTTGGCCTAATGAAGCGAAAAAAATTGTAACAATTTCGTGGCGACCGCGTAATAACAGTGAGCATAGCGCTTGGCTATTGTGTAAATAGCGCTATATAAATTACCATAATTAAAAACAAGTACTATGTTTTAAACTAGAAAAAACCTAACAGAACGGGTGAAGACATAAAGACTTAACCGAATTAATGGTGATGAGACGCCGCACCATCGCACCGCATAAGCGAAGCGGACTGCTCAGGACAAGGACTCAAGTCTTTCAGATAAGTCTTAATGAATGTGTTTTGGGAACGCCAAGACACTGTGTTTACTATATCAGTAATCGCAACCCCGTGAGAAAAAGCCCAAAGAGGAAGATACTGCCTCGAGTAGAGGTGCAGTAGGGTGTCTTTACCGCGTATCGCACCGGATTGTATTATTGACTAAACCAACCAACCTGCACTAGTACTCTTTGCGGCTGGGCGGAGGCGGGAAAAGGTTTGATCGAAGTAAAGTAACAAATCAATGTTGGATGCTCACCTCTAAAAAGGTGCAGTTCTGTCATATACCATTAACGGGGCTGGGGAAGCGTGCGCACTGGGCATCCCAAGCGCGAGCTCTGTGTCGCGTTCCCAGGGCGGAGAAGATAGGAAGAAGAAGAAATAGAAAAGAAAAAAGAGGGAAGAAGCCGATGAAAGAAATCAATTCTTCATTTAGCAAGGAAGGAAACCCGGGACGGAAATAAAGAGTAACACCAGACGACTAAACACAATATGTTCACCAATGGTTAAAGCATGAAGCTCTGAAACATCTGCGACCATGAAGCAATAGCAATTAGAAAGTCTGTCTTATAGAAAGATCTCGCAAAAGAAGAAGACTGTAGCGGTTCAAAAGGCTTAATATTAGTTTACTAAGAACTATGCGGAAAGATCCCCCAGAAGCCACCTTCTGGCATTAGGACGGGAAATGTTCATGCCTTCAATAAGACAGGGAATAACTGAACTATCCTTGATAGACGAGCCATCCTGGGAAAACCGATGGGAAAGACTGGATGGCCGCTTATAAAACTCGTACAGTGGAAACCTCACGACCTAAGTCAAATCTGATTAAAAGAAACTCCGCAATCCCGTCACAGGAGCTCTGGTAGGAGAAACTTCTCGCTGAGACACCAACTGAAATAAGGTTTAGACGCGCAGAGTAAATTCTGAGAGTGGACCGTCTACGTCCTCTTGCGGCCAAATCCGCAACTTCCTCAGAAAACCCATCCGTTTGGAGATGTCCATTGATAATGTCCAAACAGTAAGTCGAAGATGTTCCAAGTTGTGAAACCGAGCTTTCGACCCCTGGCATGCGAAGGAGATTGGGACAAGGGGAAGAATTAAATGGAACCTCCACTCATAGCTGCAGGAGAATCTGAAACCAGGCTGGCGAGGCCAGAATGGCGCTATTAGAAGAACAAGGACAATCTTCGCCAATTTTCTGAAGAAACCTTTGGAATTAGAGGAAATTGGCGAAAAGCGTAGGCTTGCCATCCCCTTCACGAGATCGACAGAGCATTGTTGCTAAAGCCCTCTCGTCCCATACTTAGGGCGGAGCAATAGACGGGAAGTTGATGGTTCAGGCGAGAGGCGAAGAGATCGATTGTCGGATACCACGCCGTCTCGAAGATCCTCTGAACCACAATTCTGGACAAGGACCATTTCTGTCGGCTTGCTGGAAATCCCCCGGGACAGATTGTCTGATAGGGAGTTCGACTCCCCGGGGATATGGACTGCAGATAAGCGGATATGATGATCCAGACACCAAAGAAGAAGCTTCCTTGTATGAAGGCACGGTTGGTGACTTCGTCCCCCCCACTGACCGATTTATTGTAAGATACGAAGTTGAATTGTTGATGAATATCAGAAATGTTTGCTTCGAAGCCTGACTCACAAACTTCTGGAGGGTTCTGAACACAGACCACAGCCCACAGGAAGATTGATGTGAGCGACTGTCTCCTGAGGGGACCATCGTCCACTCGCGCGGAGATCCAGAGATGACCCCCCAACCCCTGTTGGACGCGTCCGGGGACAGTCAGCTGAATGGGAAGGAAGTCGGAAGGAACTCCCCCTGCGGCCAAGTTCTGCCGAGATTGCCACCAAGCTAGCCCCGACGAACTATGTCCGACTCGGAACTAACTTCGGGACAAAGGGGACGGTGGGCTGTAATAACAGAGAAGGTGTGCAGTTGGAGATGGGACGCATCTCAGGCTGCACCAGGTACGAGATCGAGCTTTCTAAACTGCCATTAATACCCGAACATTAACCAAGCCATCACAGGAAGCTTGACTGAGATGGCTAACAATTGAGACACAATTTATTACGTTCAGGATTCTCTCCGGAGACGGTGTCGCTCGGACCTTTCACCAGATCTAGCCGAAGAGCACCTAAAAACTCAGGGATTTGAGGTAGGTTGAAGATGGATTTGTCCATATGACTACAAAAGCCCAGGGAAGACACCGTCTCGATGACCAACTGAGTCTGAGACACGCGCCATTTCGAGAGACGGAGCTGTAATGAGCCAATCGTCGAGATACATCTGAAGGTGGACACCATTGCGGGACGCAAGGAAGGCTCCAACATGATTGACTTCGGGTAAAAACCCGTGGAGGCTGTTGAAAGACCAAATGGAAGGCACTGAAGGCGAAGGCCTGGCAATATGGAACCGAAAAGCCCATTTGTGATGATCTTGATGAATAGGGATATGAAGATAGGGCATCTTTGAGATCTACTGAAGTTGCCCATGAACCCTTGATTTGAGATTTGAACACCGAGGCCAGGTGTCCATCCTGAATCTCTTGGGCCTGATAAAGGAATTCAGAGGTTTGAGATTCAGGGATTGGTATCCAGTCGCCCGTCTTCTTGGGCGCCAGGAAGAAAGTCGACCAGAACCCGGCCCGAAAGGAGGGGTTTGTTGTAACTGGTTAAATCGCCTTTATTGCGAAGCAATGAATCCACATCGTCCAAAAGGACCGGTCTTGAAGTAGATGGATGGAGAGGTTGTTGAGCGAACATATGTCCTGCGAGGAGGGGCAACTGGTGAATTCTATCAGATAACCGCGGGACACAGTGCTCAAAACAAACCTGCTGGATTTATGTCTGGCCAATTGATTTGCATAGAGTATAGGCGGCCCCGCCCCACTTCCTTATTTCTGTCTGCCTTGAGGATGGAGTGGGTGGCATGCGGTGAGGCCTACACCGCACTGCACTGCGACCGAAGGGTCTTCAAAACCGTGACTGACCCGACCGGACCCTTACCCCGGGCTCGCTTAGCACCTGAAGCTCCACGGCCTACAGATGCGGCAGGGGGATCAGAGTAGGCCTTACTGCTTCTGACCTCTAGCACGACCCCTACCACCCCTCACATCTGAAAGGACTGTGAGGGCGTTGGGACTGATGATATGGGAAGGAGAGCACCCCTCCCCTTTGCAGATGAAGAAAATTAAGCAGGCTTGACCTCGCACAGGTTTGTCTCGCAACAGACTGGCAGTCCAGTTTAGCGGTCTGAGAGAAAGAACCCCAAAGACAACACTTATCAGAAGAAGGGAGCTTCTCAAGACCTTGAATTAAGATCACAAGTAGTGGCCCTTAAGCCGCACAAAAATTACCACGGCGAAGGGACACAGTACGGCTGATGAGAGCGTGAGAGATTCTAAGTTGCTACATGCTATATCTGCAGCTAGCTTAGCAGTAGCAAACTTGCCCGTACTGGGGTCATCCAAGTGGCTTTCTTCGCCTCCGGACTCTGGAGACAAAGAGTAGGCCAAGTAGTTGATAATAGCAAACTGAAAGGAAGACACACCAGACTAATCCTTAGATGAGAATCGAGAGATTGAGCTCAGATTCCCAATGAGCAGAGTAATAGTAAGAAAGGCTTAGAGGAGCCGAAACTAATTTGATAACTCCGGATCTAAGGCTTGGAACAGACAAGATGGAATCAAAATCGGATCTAGGAACCCGAAAAGATACTGCTCAGATATTGATATGGAGAAGGGCGCCACTTAGACTTCCTGAGAGCGTCCATTTCTCTGAAAATAATCTTAGGTAAGGAAAGGATTAGGAGCCAAACGCATCCTGCAAACCAAATCCCACCACACTGAAGTGAACAAGCCTGGCCAGCGTCGGCATCATCTTGATACTTTAGATTGAAAGCCTCAGCCGCGGCAGAGGAAGACAGAAAACATAGGGTCAACCCTATACGGATAAAAAAAATATCCTTCCATCTTGATGATGAGACCCATAGCTCCTCATTAAACAATCAACCTGATCCGAAACTGATTCGGAATCTCTATGGGTTGAAGTATCCCCAGTCTGTACATCTGACACAAACGGATCCTATATGAAATGCAGAGTCAACTGAACAGGATCACCTCACGAAGAGGAAATGCGAAACAGAGGCGAACCCGATGAGGGGTGTTGAGTCAAAGAGGAAGAAGCCGAAGAACGGCTAATATAGGAGACTGCCGATTGAGACCCGGATGGTTTCATGAGGAATGGTGACCACAAAGGGATCGGGGACACCTAATGGTGAACAGGAATAAAAGTCGAAGCCGACTGATTTTTGAACCCGATGGCTGCCGAGTGACTGGCGTGCACCGCAAAGGGATCGTTCACCTGATGGCGAGCAGGAATTAGAAGTCGAAGCCGACTGATTGACCCAAGGATTTTGAAACCAAGGCCAGCCTGCTGCCAAGGACTCATTGCCTGAGTGAGGTCATAAAAAGGATGACCAGTCATGTCTGGAGACATAAATTGACCACCATCAGAAGTAGGAACAAAGCTTGTCCCGTGGTTGGTCATGTTAGGCATTTGAAAACCACCACAATTAGCCATAATCACATTGGGCTGAGCAGGAGTAGGGCTGAATGGAGGGTAATTACCACCCATTGAACAAGGTCTTTGACCGGGAACAAAGACATTACCAGGATGTGGTTGAGTAGTAATTTGACACTCGGAAGGTGCGGTCCACACACTAACTGTAGGGTCGATCGGAACACCTTGAGTCTCGGAAACATTCGGAGTCGAACCCAACGAAGCGGAACTTGTGCTTCTTGGCGGCAAGGCTTCCTCCCGAGGTGCAACGACTGAGCATACGGGGAAATGGAAATAGCCGAAGTAATGGCGGCCGAAACTTCACGGGATACCGCAACTGAGGACTCGGGAAGTGACGGAAACAGATCTGGCAACCCGCAGAACTAATAGACCGGACGATAAAGCGAGGGAGTTCCGACAGAAAATGGAGTCGGAAGAGCCGAAGCTTGTGAAGAGATTTCCTTGGGAAGAAACAAGAAACAAACGTCACTTCGATCGGAAAACTCGGGGCCCCAGACCTTTGAGTCTCGGAAGCTCCGTGTGTTCACCTTAATCCCTGCATCCAGGCTTGCCGTGCAGGTTTGGGATGAGACCGATCATATTCGGAACCGAAGTTCGAAAACAAGAGGAGCGGGGGGGGGGGGGGGGGTGCTACCCCGAAAGGTAGGGACCCCCGAGCTGCTCCAACCAAAAGATTACCAGGCTTACTCTATTCTCGATCCTCTGATTACGTTCCGATCTGCGCGTCACCTTGAATACTGAAACTGCAGAACGAATACTTTCAACT
Source organism: Ophioderma brevispina (assembly GCA_023653785.1). NCBI lineage: Eukaryota > Metazoa > Echinodermata > Ophiuroidea > Amphilepidida > Ophiodermatidae > Ophioderma > Ophioderma brevispina. The sequence continues at coordinate 24,640 of JAMKCH010030566.1, read as the reverse complement.
TCATCCCAATAACTAGAACTACAATTCTCGTCAAGAGGGGCATGGGAAGGAACGGGAACCAATTGCGAAGGAATAAAGCAAGATCATGATAATATCTGGCCACAAAAGGGCTTTACACCCAACTTACATGCAAAAAAGCGCGCAACAAAGGGATGAAAAATGCCCGCTAAAAAAAAGTTATAAAGTAAAAAAGATCCTAAGGGATAGTGGAGGCAGAAAGGAGAAAGGAAATCAGACACCGCGAGACACACTTTTGGAAATTTAAAAGTCAAATAAATATCTATATAAGAGATTAATAATATGAAATATATATTCCATGAATAAATCCGAAAATAACCTGTCCTCATATAAACACAGCAGGTATAATATGGGATCGCCCAATATCCTGAATCTGAAAACGATCACAAGAAAAGAACCAGTTACAACGGGGAAGAATGGAGGAGGGTAAGGAATTCACGGTTGGTAACCGAAAAAATTAGCGCCCCGTGAAGCGTGACGGCGCCGAATTATGCACCGAGACGACAGACCATAAACATATAAGTAAAGACTCCTCCCGACCCCAAAAAACATCAAAAAATACGGGAAAACAAGCGGTAAGGGAGTATAAAGGAGGCCCCTTGCAAACGGTCTATATGGGTGAAATAAACACCATTAGACCTGAAAAAACCCCGATTAGAACAAAACCTAAGAGTACAGAAAAATACAACCTTAGGTGCATGATGGGTACTAGGTCATCAACGGGGGGACCACACCCTTTTTGGGTATGGGTATTATTGGGGGGTTTTGGAGGCTCTGCATCCCCAGAGAGGACGCAATTTATATTGAGTCTACGTCGGGTAAGTATTAGCCCGCAGTAAAGTAACAGGAATATAAAATAGGAGGTCGGTATAAAGTGAATATTTTAAAACTTTTTTCCCAACAGGTTTTTGCATCGGAAAAACCCAGTGATTATCTATATACTTAGTCTCATAGCCCCGGGGCTTAGCCCGGGCCTATATGACGTGTCCAAGCTATTTGAATTTTAAAATTTTTATTTTATCATTTGCATAGGCCGCCCTGTTCGAACTAATGCAAGCGGCCTATGTTAAAAGACACAATGCAATGATAAAAGCGTAGGCCACGATGCATTTAATATGCATGACGAATCGTGCTACGAACTTCTGTATTGACGAGTATATCATGTTGAACACGCATGATTGCATGCATGCATGAACATGATTTGAAATTATGCCCACCGACTTATGGACTCTTAATTAATGATTTCAGGGGGAAATGTGGTATCAGTTGTGTTGAGAGAACAAATTGTACAGTTCCCGCAATAATCATGGCAGCGTGGAACAATTGGCACGCAACGTAGCAACGTGGGCTTTACAATGTATGGGCGTATTTAAGCAGCTCTGTAAATGCGGTGCAAGCAAGTTACGCTTTGTTTTACGCTGAATGCTTTGTATACGCGCCAGATGTAATACGTTGGCCACGATTCTTCTGCGGGGAACTGTATTTTCTTAGTTGCTGAATTCCGCACAACCCCCTTTCAGGAGCATTTTGCCTTTTTTTTATTTGTGGCAAATCAGACATTTTATTCAATGTTTGGTTGAATCAAGTGCACAGCAATTCGATATCACGCCAATAATTATTTATAGAATAAAAATAATTTTGTGGGTAAAAGTGGACATTTTACCACAGATTTTTTAAAAAAATAGTATTATTAACCCGAACACCGGTACCGGTTCATTTTGCCGGCCGACGGCCCAAAGCAACGAAAGGCAATCTACTTTTATTTTTTTACGGCCATGCAACAAGAGCCCAAGTTTGGCCGTTCATTGCAATCTCTGCGTTTTTTCCCGGCACAGGATAAGTAACGTAAAGTCATAACGGCCCAGATTGCAATGAAAAACATCTCGTCATTTCCCCGGAAGATGGCCCAGATGCAACGAAACATCGTGTCATTTTCCCGGAAGACGGCCCAGATGCAACGAACAACATCGCGCCATTACCGGAAAGACCGTCCCCGATGCAACGGGAAACATCGCGTGCGAATGCATAAAACAGGGTAAAAGTAATAAATCATAGAATAAATAAATAATGGATGCGTACTGCACACTGATCTGCATGAATTGTATCTTCTATTTTCGCCAGTCGGAGTGGCGCTATTAACGCTAAATCATAGTCGTGAGAGGCGCTATTATGCTACGTTATGCTCCGGTTTACGTCTGGAATACTTTATGCATAATTAAAAAAATGCTGATGGAAAATGGTGGCGGTATCACCATCGAAATCGAAATTGTCTATGGGCATTTGACACAGTGTTCACCGCTGATGAAAAGCATGGCCTCCTTCTGCGGGCAAAAAACGTCCGAAATGCAGTGAAAAGCATCGCATCATTTCAGACAAGAAACGCCCAGATGCAACGAAAAAAATGCGTATTTTCCGGGAAGACGGCCCAGGTGCAACGAGAAACACGGTATTGTTCGGGGTAGACGGCCAAAGATAGATGCAATGAGGCGCAATGCGAAGTCAATTTGCGCGACAAAAAATAGTTGTTGACGGCCCACATGCTATGAAAAACATTTTCCGACCGGTACACGTTCGTGTTGGCTCTCATTGCCTCGCGGCCGTGTTAGGGTTAAATAGAATTACATTGAAATTTAATTAACAATGCACGCTTCTGAGACCTTTATATCTTGTTTTTTCTCTTTTTTTTTCTGCCATTGTTATAAGAAAGCGGGGTATCAGGAATAACAATTGAATGGTGAAATCAGTCTTGAAATAACTTGTTCCCTAGGAAAATAATGCAATGATATGAGAACAGTTGCCCTTTGCTAGGGGCCGCAAAAACTATTAATTTACTGATTAAACTTACTGATAAATGAGCAATAAAACAAATGGTGAATAGAGTATTTTGTTGTAGTACCTGTGTTCCCACAACATGACCAACTCTTGGAGGCTCGAGAGCCGCATGCGTGAAGAACATTTTCTCAAATAATGATCTCCACGGTTGAATATTAAGGCGGTTCTAAAATTGGCGTAGAATAACAAGCCCTCGTTTTTTTTGTATGAGCCCTTTGTACCTTTATGTAGGTCCTGTATAGGGATTAACTCGCCTTTGTGGAGAATTTGGGGGTGTGGTACAACTGGCAGTAAAATAGCTCTTGGAAAAAGAGAGCGGCGAATAAGCCTAAGGCAAAACCCAATAGCTAGAGACACAGTTCCCTGAGAAGGTCCTGATGGAAAATATACACTGAAGTACTTTTGAACTGGTTAACACTATATTTGGACTGGGTAGAGATACTTTGTAGTTCAAGTAGTCCACAACAAAATCAACTCTCGACCCGACTCTCTTAAAAAGAGCTAGGGTGTTATCAAACATTGCAAAGTAGTCTACACCATTGTGATATACACCTCGGACTCATTTTCTTATCGTTTAGGCCCCTGTGTTCCTATCTATATGTCCAAAGGCAATCTGTTAAAAAGCCAAATCATTATAAGCTTGCAAGCCTTTTATCCAAAAATCTGCATAACTAAGAGAGAAATGTTTTAGGGGAGGGATCTGGATCCTTGTCCGTTATGGATAAAATATACGAGATTATTAAGCATGTATACGAATATGTAGGCCTACCAGATAAGAAGTCATTCTCAAATGTAGTGGACTACGTGCGCAAGCAAAAATAGACCCTTGTAGGTCCACACCAATCTAAATTGAGCATATGATTACGAGAAGTTAGGCACGAACATCAAAACTTTTACTAGTTCGCCCTTGTCCTCTATTTAAGTCTCAAGGAGAAGACTAACAAGACAAAACTTAGTCCCTAATATAAAAAATAACAAGCATTTTATTTCTAAAACAAAACTGCAGTTGTAGACAGTATAAACTTGTGGAGATGCAACCTACTTTCTCGTCCATTACGGATAAAATTTGTATAGGTTGATGAAGTGTGCCGGTACAGGTATTATATGTAGGCCTACCTTTTGAGAATTTGTCTCAAAAATGTAGGACTACGTGTTTGCGTGAAAGAAATATGCACTTCATTGGTCCCAGTGCTTATATCTAACAATGGATAGAAATGGGAGATAGGACCATGTATTGAAAGACCAAAGTGTACCAGAAAACTGTAAAACTACAACTGTTCGTTATACCGATCCAGTTGAGTACTACACATTATAGTGAAGTGGTTCGCTCTATAGCGACCCAGTTTTAAAATACTCACTGTGCCGATATGTTAAATACATAATTGGCAATGTCGAAACATAAGAGAGAGTGCGGTCCAAGGTAACTCCTAGGTAGATAGGGTTATCACAATGCTCCAGGGGTGTTCCAGACCAGGTAACTTTAAGCTGATGTTTGGCTTCACGGTTGTGTAGATTTGAAGCACGCACCTGTGTCTTGGATGGATTTGTACATAAAGTGGTTTTCCTTATAATAAGGTAGTGAGTTCATCCAAACCTTTGGAGAATCTCTGTTCAACAGCTGTAAAGTCAGCATCCTGTGTGCTAATTCCAAGATCATCTGCATAAATAAAACAACAGGTTCCTGCACTCCTAGGTTGGTCATTGGTATTGATGTTGAACAGGAGAGGTGCAAGCACGCTCCCTTGTGGTAGTCCATTCTTGAGCCTACCCCATCGGCTCTTCTTCGCTCCTAGCTGAACATAGAACATCCTGTTTGCCAGCAATCCTTTGATAAGCTCAGTCAAGCGGATGTCCTAGGTGATTTCCAGAATCTTATGGAGTAGGCATCTGTGATTAACAGTGTCGTAGGCTGCTGATAGGTTGATGAACACAACTCCGGTTACCATGTACCCTTCTCGAAACATTCCTCAATGTGTTGAGTTACACGTAGGTTGAGTACATGGCTTGTTGTTGATTTGCCTGGCCGGAAACCTGCTTGTTCTGGTATGAGGTGTTCGTCTATCACAGGTGCGATAGGATTGAGCAGGAGACGTTAAAAGAGCTTGTAGGTATGGCTGAGGAGGGATATTGGTCTGTAGCTCTTGGGATTGGATGGATCTTTCCCAGGCTTTAGGAGTGCCATAACATGTGCTTTCCTCCAGATCTTTGGGAACCTGTGGGAAATAAGGCAGCAATTGTAGAGCTCAAGAAGCCATTCCTTTGCTACTGGGCCGAAATTTTTCAGCTGCTCAGTTGAGATGTTGTCAAGGCATACTGCTTTTCCTGGTTGAAGTTTAGCAATACCGGATTCCAATTCGTCCATGTTGAAGGTGCGAGTGAAACCAGGGTCGCCACTAAACGGTCTAGTTTGATCTTCTTGGGCTTCTTGCTGCACTTGCCATTTAAAAGCAGTTGGTGGGCAACTTGGTTGGGTGTGACATTTGGCTGCTCTGGAGGTTCTGTTGGATCCCCTCGGAGCTTTCTTGCTGTTATAGGTCATATTGGTGGATTCAATTAAAGTATGCAAGGTTTTGATCTTTTCCTTAGCCTTTTATCAAGGCTTTGATTATTTATTCAATTTGTGTGAGCCCGCCCCTCTCTGGACCGCTCAAAGCTGAGTCGTAATCAAAGCCTTTTCGCAAATATTTCCTTTTCTTTGTTACTCATTGATTTTTGGGATATTTCTTCCGAAACTATAGCAATCATTGATTGGTCAATGGTGATGTCATCGTTCGCTTAAAATAGTTCCCAGAATACGAGTTTATTGGAACTAATCAATAACCATTCAATTATTGAGTTTTGGTAACGGATTCAAAACAAATCGAATACAGCCATGACAGCGAGGATCCCTGATACCGCAAGCTGGGAATGTAAAATGGAACACTCTTGCTGCTGTGAAAACGGCCCGGTGAAAATCATGGTGGAATTACAATGCATTGTTTTGTCACTGTGTAGGATCCCGGTGACGGTGTAGGATTATTCGAGCTAGCTGCAGTCTGTGTGAGTCCCGGTGCTGAGTATATGAGATGAGCGTATTTGAAGCTACGGCTATGTGTACTGATGTGATACGTTTACTATAAATGTGAATTTCAGTCATTGTAGTGAACGATGTTGTATTGTTACACATAGTTTCATTGCATCGTTCTGCCATGGTTCGGCCGAGAGTTTAGCCTTAATTGTGCAGTATGTTGGAGGTGCCTTACCAATTTGTCATGGTAAGTTGCCGAGGTAAGTTCTTGTCTAGACTAGGAGGTGCGTGTCCCCTAAATTCTCGGCGTGAATTTGTGAACTAGACTTCATTTCTGGCTTGAATTTTGGGATGTTCGCCACACGCCACATTTGCGTGACATGACGATACACGGGTCAGGATTCATCATTTTAATTTAATGTTCAAAATCACTTGTCATGTCTGTCAGTGGCAATTTTGACTGGTCACTGCAGTACGAATATTTGATAAAATGACTGACGTATGCCCTAGTCTAGTCTCATATTCAGTTTGTTTGTGCAGGGAAGGTGGGAATAACTTTTACTGGGGACTTTTATTTCTGCAGAGCTGGGCTACAACTAGCCCATCTGCCATCTCACTGTCACATACCGTACGGACTCACTCGCAGCTGTCAAGAACTTCGTCGAGTCAATTTTCATGATTTTGCTTTGAATCGTATGCTAATTAGGCCGTGCAAAAATCGATATGGTAATTTTGACGGGCTACGTCATCGATATTGGCAAGTATCTGAAAACGTCATCGATGAAATTGGGCGGTGCTTACAATGACGACATACTTTGACACATTATGCTTGCACAGGGAAATACCAATTTGCGCAAAGACGCCTCGCTCCGCTCGGCATCACGCCTCCGGCGTTCGACACGCGCCTTTGGCGCGCTCGCGGTTGGTGGATAAAAATGCGAGGCGTCTTTGACAAAGACTATCTTTTCCTGGGATAGGCTCTCCCAAACTTCTCACTTTAGCCGAAAAAGGATAAGCTTCAAACATGGTGATAACTCTTGATATTCTCTAACACATTCCTTGGAAAGGCCTTATTCCGTCCTACAGCCTCTGGGTATGAATATCCGGGCAGTCTTGTTCACTAGTTGGGCAAATTTGTCATAGTTATGGGGTTTTGGAGCAATCCTCTTCACATTCTGATCCAGGTCATCAGTGAATCCTTACCAGTCTGCTTTCCTATATAGTTTTAAGCGACGCTTAAAAGGCACTTTGTTTGGTCATACTGCAGTGTTGACTTGGATACCGATTGGTTGGATGTTGAATTAGTGGAACAGGATCCTGAACAATCTTGCTACACAGGTTAGAGATGTTTTTGCTAACTATAGCAAGATCAGGGTTGTAACCTCTCTTCAAGGGACAAAATACTTTTGGGACTACTGGGGCTATTTGAGCAAATTCTGCCAAAAAGTAGCCCTCGTAGTGCATTTTACCATAGGCCAAAATTTCTCACGGGGGCTATTTTGTGAAAACTGAGGGCTAATCGCCCTTAGCCCTCGTTCATTTTGTGCCCTGCCTCTCTTCCAACGGGCGCTACGAAATGATGGCGGCAGCTTAGGATTATGAAGGAGACGTAGATGTTGACTGTCTGTCCATTCTTCGACAGCTTGTCTATCTTTGTTAGTTTCATTGTAGCCCCATTGGGTACTATGGCTGTTGAAATTGCCAATGAAGAAGTGAGGTTTTTGCTGAGTTGAGGGTGCTTGAAGTCTACTGATAGAGGTTTGTAGACGGATGTAACTATGACAGAGCTGAGCTCAATGGTGAGGACTTCAATGTTGTTGTCATCAGACATTGAGGTTGCTTCTACTGTGGTGCCTGTGTTCACATATATAGCACTTCCATATTGTCAATACACCATGCGGTAAGGCATGCTAATTTGCCAAGGGCTCAGTTCAGTAGCCTTGGATGAGCACCTGTTAGCAACAGCTGATCATGCATGTCCTGGGTATCATACATGTACATCATACTAAAATACAGGGGTGTATTTGCTCAATACACTGGTGAATGAAAGCTATTGAACTGTGCCATGGGAATTTTTATTTTATTAGCTCATAGTGATATGGTCTCTCGATGGCAAGGCCCATTCCTGGTATAGTTGGGCAGTGGTTATTGATTCCTGTGGGTTTCCTGTAGTACATAGGAGTTTGTTACACATATCAGCAATGATGTTACTTTTTGCATTAAAAAAACTCTCCACGTTCAATGACGCTATAGTCAAGGCAGACCTTAGAAAAGGTGTGCGATGGGGTCTAGTCATGATTATACTTAAGAAATGATGTTATGGGAAAAAAGTGTTTGATGTTGTAGAGATTAGTTCACTGGCTGGCAGTTACTAACAGGGGAGACCACAAAACGGTTCTCTACTTCTCTCCCATAACAAAATATTATTTTTGGCATTTAACAAAGTAACATATCCTTTTTGAAAGCATTTTTAACAGTGATTCTAGTATGCTTTACATATAACTGACTAGGTCCAGTGGATATGACTGCCGACTCATGATCCAAAGGTTGTGGGTTCGAGCCCCGCTGCGGCCAATGTGTTGTGCACTTGGGCAAGGCACATTACCTCACTTACCTTGTCGACCCAAGCGATATTCGGGTAGCTGTTATTGGGAATATTACAATCTAAGTGCTGAAAGGATTGTGCACTTGGCCAGCTGCCGGCCTATATGAAGCGAAATGATTGTGACGATTTCCTGACGGCAGCGTAATAATAATAGTCAACAGCGCTGTGATCTTGTTGGAATGGCACTTTATAAAATTCAATATATTATTATTATTACTAGTTGGTCCCCGGGTTTCGCGATCAACTGGGTTTCGCGATCACCTGGCTTGAATGAACCAGCATCAGCAATCGACCCCACCAAGTTTCATGTCCATACACCAACGTTTACCCCTTTTACCTCCTTTGACCTTAATGACCCCTGATGACCTTTGATCCACTAACCAATGCAAACTCGGTCTTCGGACGATCAAGGGGCACCCACCCACCAAGTTTCACAAACGTGCGACCCTCTGTCGGAGATCTGAGAAAATAGACGCGGTCAGACAGACAGACAGACAGACACACCTGTAGACAGACAGACCACCGGTCGGATTATAGGAAAAGCCATAGCAAAATGGCAAATTTGAGATATTTTGTATTAACACTTTGACATTTGTCTCTATATGGTATAGACTTTTTAGGTTGTCCGATAGGAAAAACCTTATGGCAGCATGATCCGTGCCGGGGATCGGTGTCGGTGTCTGCATCGTCATGTGTCGTGAGCTTTTCTTGTGAACAAAATATTTGGAAACCTGTACGTCACACAGAGCTGAAACTTGGTGGAAGGGTGTGGGGCTACAGATTCTCAAACTGATTTGATTTACATCAGTATATATGCATTCTAAATACCTAATTTGCATAATTAATTAGCATATTTGACCTATTTTGATGACTTTCATTGACACTTTTGTGAACGAAATATCTGGAGATCTGTAAAACTATGTCACACAGGGCTGAAACTTGGTGGAAGGGTGTAGGGCTACAGATTCTCAAACTGATTCTATTTACAACAGTAAAAGTACCTAATTTGCATAATTAGCATATTTGACCTATTTTCATGATTTTCATTGACACTTTTTGTGAACAAAATATCTGGAGATCTGTCCGTCACACAGGGCTGAAACTTGTTGGCTCGAACTGATTCGATTTGGGGTGTGGTCCGGGGTATGGGGTGTGGTCAGGGGTATGGGGTTTGGTCTGTGTATGGAGATGTTGTCCGTAGGGGGTGTGGCCCGGGGGTATGGGTGTGGTCCTGGGGTACTGGGAGTTGCCCAGCCCGGGGTAGGGTTGTGGGTCCCGGGGGGTATGGGGTGGTCAGGGGTTTGGTCTGGGGTATGGAGATGTTTTCCCTAGGGGGGCGTTGTCCAGAGGAATGGGTTATGGTCGTGTTATTGCATAGAATAGGCTGACCACGGTGAGTGTGTGGTGGTGGGTCCGCTGATGATGGGGTGTGGTCTGGTACAATGGGGTTTTCCCTTTGAGTAGGGTGGTTGCCCAGGGTATGGAGTGTGGTCCTCTGGGTGTGGTGTGGTCCGGGGTAATGTTCCGGGGTATTGGGGTGTATGTGTTCTTTTGGTGGGTGGTGTTTCCGGGTCTGGGTGGTGTTCTGAAGTATGTTGTTTCCCAGGTTATGGGGGATTTGTGCTGTGGGTGTAGGGTGTGGTCCGTGTTTATGGTTTTGGGGTGTGGTCCGGATTTATACGAGGATGTTGGTCCCGGGTATAGGATGTGGTCCGGGGGTAGGGGGTGTGGTCCGTGTGTAGGAGATGTGTCCATAGGGGGTGTGCATAGGCCTGACACTTGTAGGTGTGTGGTGTGGTGGTCCATGATATGGGTGTGGTCTATATGGTTTTGAGAAACCATACCTATATCCGACGACCTATTTGAGACCACCGTCCCTATTTTTAAAAAATCTTTTGATCTCTTTTTTTGGACCCATTTGGACCCACGTAGAGATTAACCGTATTTTGTGTATCGGACATCGTATCGGCGGCCGATTTTGCGAAATCGGCAGAAAAAATCGGTATCTGTAAAACATATGTCCGAGCTTGCCGAGCCCAACCATTTTGACAGTAAAGAAAGGTACAAAGGTATAATTGGATATTTTACCAGTTTTAAGTTGGAACAACCCAGTTGCTCAAACTGATTTTAATCATGTATTTAGCTATCATCATCTTATCCTAACTGAGAAAACGTAGGCTAATGACATCCACTTAGGTATTTACACGTACTATCACAATCGCAACTTCAAGCGGTTCCAAATTCAGCTATACTGCAAAAACTGTTACATGGTCCTGTCTAAGGTACAACAAACGCAGGAAGCACATGGTACCTAGCTGCTCGCCCACGAAATCGTCGTTACTAATGACTGAAAGAAACTTACTGGCTTTGGTACTTTTGTGCTTCAAAGCCTTCCATGAACATAAAAATCCTGGCGAGTCCAGACATACTGCAGAAATATCCTGTTTTCAAACGCTCTTTCGTGTACGTATTTTTTTAGGTTCGTTTTCACTTGCAGTGGGCTATATTTTGTACAGCATCAACAGTGTCATAATAAATACGTAGAAGAGACTTAATTTAAACTTGTTTTTTTTTGTTCAACATTTGCGGAACTGCACTGAATTCCTCAGTACTAATTGCATCGAAACATAACATTTATATAGCTTTACCAACTCACCCAGATGGTTCGTACTCATTCATTCATTTCCATTCTCCTCATTGATTGTAGGGCTTGAAAAAGAATAAGGGGATCAGCATACAAGTTTTGTTTTTGTTTATACGGCGGTTTCGGAAGTATTTTCCCCCACAGTGTAGTTTGTGACACAGACTGCAAAAAATATCTAATCTTGATACTTCGTGAGAGTCTGAGAGACATAACGTTAAAAAAACCATAACGCCATAATCAGGATGAAAAACTCACTCTAGACAAGGCGGTCTCAAGGTTTTCTCGAACCACAAGGTCCCCCGCCGGCAGTGCAGTAGCTAAAAACAAGAGCAACAATTTTTAAGATCTCAGGGACGATTTTTTGGAAATAAGTGGGTCTTGAACGACTGTGGGTTCTTCCCTTGACCTGACCTTCCAAATTTTAGCACTGCACTGTTGACCACACCCCCAATGTTTCACCTCCTACTACATGTTAAAGTGATTTGACCTTGGATGACCTCGATTACCTTGAAATGCTTTCAAAAAATTTTTTGGCACTGAATGTTGAAACCACACCCACCAATTTTTCATCATCCTACCACATGTAGTGATTTGACCGTGATGACCTCGGATGACCTTAATGATCTTCAAAATTTTTGCACTGAATGTTGACCACACCCACATTTGCATCCTCCTACCACAATGTTTTATTGATTTGACCTTGGAAGGATGACCTCGGATACATGATGACCTTCAAAAATTTTTTTGGCACTGATGTTGACCACACCCACCAATTTCATCCTCCTACCAACATTGTTTAGTGATTTGACCTTGAATGAACCCCGGATGACCTTGAAATGACCCCTTCAACATTTTTGGTACTGAAGGGTGACCTCACCCACCAATTTTCAACCTCCTACCACATGTTAAGTGATTTGACCTTGGATGACCTCGGATGACCTGAAATGACCTTAAAAATTTTGGCACTGATGTTGACCACACCCGCAATGTTCATTCATTTCATCCTCCTACCACATGTTAGTGATTTTACCTTACGGATGACCTCGGTCTTGAAATGATCTTCAAAATTTTTGCACTGAATGTTGACCACACCCACCAAATTTTTCCATCGTCCTACCACATTTTTAGTGATTTTACCTTGGATTACCCCGGATTTGACCTTGAAATGGACCCTTCAAAATTTTTTGGCACTGAATGTTTGATTGACCTCAAACCCAACGCACTTTTCAAACCTCCTACCACATGTTAGTGATTTGACCTTGAATGCCTTTGATGACCTTGAAATGAACGCTTCAACATTTGTTGGCAGCTGAATTTTGACCACACCCACCAATTTTCAATTGTTCATCCTCCTACCACATGTTAATATTAGGACCTTGATGACCTCGATGACCTTTGGAAATACCTTCAAATTGTTTCGGCACTAAATGTTGACCACACCCACCAATTTTCAATCCTCCAACCCCATGTTAAGTGTATTTGACTTTGGATGAACCTCGTCAATGACCTTGAAATGACTCAAAAATTTTTCGGCACTGAATGTTGACCACACCCACCAGTTTCATCACTAAGGCAATTGCACTCCATTTTGCATCTTTTTGACCCATTGACCTTTGACCATGCCACATGACCCTTCTTCCGAACTCATCCGCAGCCTACTTGAGTGACTCTATGGTGCGAAACGGACACCCATACTAGCTCCAATCAAAAGATATTTTTTGACCAACGTTTTTATTAATAGCGATTTAACGCCCTATTTTTTGCCCTATTGGACCCTAATTTTTGACCACATTTTGACCTTTGACCCTGTCACATGACCCACTTTGTACCCCACCCACCGCCTACTTGAGATACCTCTATGTTGCAAAGATTGGACTCCACCTTGCTTTATTCCCAAGATTCGCGCGGGACGCACACACACCAAAACGGACGGCTACAATTTCTATAGTCCCCCTTCGCCTAAAACAAAGTTGGCGGGACACAAATATGGTTCCTTTTATGGATTTTCTTTGTGCATCAGAGAGGGTCAAAATTTTGATTAACATACGAGAACATCCCTCCACTAGGTGGCACTGAGATTCAGAAAATTAAACATTTCTGTGATCGTAGGTTTAGGCTCTGTGGTATCTGACGAGCACCACAACCACATTTCCCACATGCTAGTATGCGACTTCATTAGGCTGGGCTAATATATAACGGGGGCGAATGCTTAAATCGTACGCTTTTGGGTATTGTTAGAAAATTATTTCATTTTGAAAAGTTTCCCGAGGAATGGATCGGTATCATTGTTCCTATTCTTAAGAAGGGTGACCCTAAGGATTTGAACATTACAGGTATTTCCTGACCTATGTGTTGCAAAAATCTTCAATAGAATATGGCAAGGACTATCTCCAACTTCCTTGAAAGTACAAAGCCCTTTCGGAAGTCCAGGGAGGGTTCCGCTCATCTTATCGCTGTGACGATACATATTTACACTCAAGCTCGGCTGCGTGTCGTCTGCCGAGGGTAAAAAAAACTTTCATGGCCTTCCTGGACTTGACACAGTTTGAAGAGCTGGCCTTCTTGCGGCAGCGTGGAATACGGGGTTAAGAGTAGGAATTTGGAGATTGGTGGATGCACTCTATGATAATGTCAAAGCGCAGGTTAAATGTGGGAACATTAATACGGATTTCTTCGAAGTTTCTGACGGGGTGAAACAGGTTGTGTCCTGTCGCGGTTATTCGCTATTTTTCAAGATTCACACAAATTACTCAAGGCTCACGATATCGGGGTTAGAAGTTCATAATGTTTGTGTGGGGAGCCTCTTTTGGGCAGATGACGTTGTGTTACTGGCTAATGACGAAAATGAACTTAATAGTATGTTAAACGTAGCTGCCGATTTTGGCCAATAAGTGGAAGTTGAGTTTTAATCACGATAAGTCCAAAGTCCTAATTACAAGCCAGAGAATTGACAACAATAAATTGTGGAAACTTGGGGACAATTTAATTTCGGAAGTTGATTCCTATAAATACTTATGGTGTTAATAATTTCTCGCCTCTCTCGATCACCACTCTATGATGAGGTTGTTAAGAAGGGGAATAGATAATTGCTTATCTTAAGGCCATATTGCTAACTGTGAAGATTTGAACCGGGTCTATACGGGGACATCTGTGGAGGACGAGTGCGCTTCCGCAATCAAGAGGCATGCGCTGTGTGACTTGTAATAGCAGTCAGATCAGAACAGAATTGAAAAATCTCCATTACAAAGGCGCGACATATTCTGAGAGCCGGAACACGCCGCAGTGCTGAGCTTATGGCGTATGGTTGGACTCCCCTTTCCTCATTGCATAATATCACAGGATAAAGGGACCTCTTAGGGTTAATTGATATGAAACTCATCGGTGGCCCAAGCTCCTCTATCACTATGCTCATCTGATTGTGATTTCGACAAGTTGGTTTCAAATTTTTGGACTGCACTCACAAAGCTCTTAGCATGCGATTAGCCCAAGTGACATTTGGATGCGCGAAAAACGGGAACCCCCCATTTGATCCACTCTGGGCTAATTCAATTAAGCGCACTCTGATGAATATATCAGCTATTGCATGGAGTGAAGAGGCTGGGCTAAGTTTTCACTGATGATTATATCACCATTAAAGATCGCCCAAGTTTAGAAAGGTATCTTTTGGACCAAACTGACTGTCTACGGCTCAAGCCTTCAATTTAAACTGCGCTCCAACACGCTTCCGCTCAAACAGACAGAATTAGACACTGGTCGTAGAATAAAGGGATGGTACGTGCACCCGCTGTAACTAAGGTATTGAAGAGTTAGACATTTCTTGTTCACATGTTTGCTCGTAATCCTTTAGATTGACGAATATAGCAAAGCTGGAGACCACTATGGCAAATGAATATTCGAGCATATGGGAGATCTTTATATCTGGCAATTTAGATGTAAAATACCAGCCTCACCGCTTGGGAAGCACATAGAATACTTTGTAATATTAAAGAATGTTAATATTATCTATCGATATTTGATACTTTTTTGTCATTCCTTACTTCTTCGGCTGTATTGGTGTTTTTGTATATTTTTGAACCTCCATTTCATTCCAACAGGGGTTATGAAGGCTCTTGATCCCGATATGTTGGTACATCTCATGTTTGGCATCATGTGTGCATTTCCTATGGTATGGACACAATTCGCGTCAAACTTGGAGTGTATCAGCGTTGATCAATTGCCTTGCCCTTAGTTTTGTATATATTGGTGATCTCACTTTATTGCTTTGTTATTTTCTTGAGGGTTGTTGTTAATGGGTTTTTTTTTGGGTCAAAAATTTTTGTATTGCGGACGCACCACCCTTTTGGTGAGTGCCCACGTGTAAAAGTGTATGTCCAAATAAATAAATAAATAAACTATGCAAGCTCCTACTTTCCGAACCGCGTTAGTTTTTGAAACACGAGCCAAACATGAGCGCGCATTGTGGTTAAGAATGATTCAATTGCATAGAACTAGGATAATGCCACGGGGATTCACGCTAGTCTACAAAGGCGATTGTGGGCTTGATATCATCAATCCATGCTCTCTTGATTATTATGAATACCATAAAAAGAATAAGGGGATCAGGTCAATGGAATTCTCAGCCCTTGCGCGGAGCGATATGTACAGGTCAGCCTCATGCAATCGCTATGCTATGAGCTGTCCTGACAAGTGTTTTCCCGGGGATTGCCATTTACGTCCTTGAGATGATGGCGGACCTGCGGTAGGGGGGGTATACTTACCATGACAAAAATATGTTAAAAGAAATGACTGGGGAAAATCATAAAAAATACTACAACTGATGAGAATGGGAATACAATTTGTTTTGTAAATTGTTCTTGCGAAACAAGAATTGCATAAATAATTTTCGCCATTACCGCAATGTAAAAACTATAGTACTCTAGAGCCGTACACGCACTGTTCTTAGCATCTGTACTTGTCAAGCCTAATTAGCATATTGTAGACGGCCTGACCTGGGGATGGACGGCACGTGAAGTCCGCGTCGATACAGTATATTGTAACAAAAGTTTTGGAATTTATTAAACGTGCAATCATAATAATGCAATCATAATAAATGAATCTTCAAGTTAAACGAGCATGATGTTTGATATTTGATGAACTCAGGACAGGAGGAGTTTTGCGGGAATTACAATGCCGCTTATTGATAGGTGGTACTTTATATTGTTACGCACATTCTGGAAGTAAAAGATAACCTTATTTTCCAAAAGGACCTCATCGGAACTTGTAGCAAATGTGGACCGCACAGATTTATTAATATAATCATGTCGCAGATTCATAGCCCTATGTTTAAAAAGTTGAACCACCCAGTGCAAACTACTGATTCGTACTCGCTAGGGTTGGTCGATCTTAAACATATAGGGCAAAAAACCATCGGATCGGAGCGGTGGATCGGCCGATACGACCAAAAAAAGTATCGGCTACATCGGACGGCAGAGGAACCCCTGGATCGGTTAGGTTGAGTTATCATCTAGACCCACAAAACTTTTTAGTGGGTCTTAGTTGGGTTTTTTAAAGCCATGGTTTTGCTATCTGCGTGTGTTTATTTATATCGTATTGTTCTTGAATTGCATGTATGTTTTTGATGATCCGTGGGGCAATAAAAAATTGTTTTTGTTTGGCAATAAGGTTGTGTGAGCAAGTTTAGGTCTAAACAACACAAATTGGTTTGGGAGGTGTTCATACAGCTCCGTGGAGGTGTGTATTTGTTAAATGGGGTATGATAAGCAGTGAGAAAGAATAGCAAAAGGTCAATCCAAAAGTAAGCCCCTGTAAGCCTTCAACCTTGTTACTTGTCCTAGCTTGCTATGTTGTATATTAAAGCTAGCCTTGATGATTTGCAGCCAAAATTATGCCTATTAGTTGTGTCAATCATTGTGCTTGCAATTGTGTGTATTTACACTAGATAGGTCACGGACTTAGCAAGGATCCACATTCCATGTCTGATTGGTATTTCCAGGCTTCAGCACCGCTGGCAGATGTGCCATTTTTGCAATTGTTTTGCTATTTTACAAGTGGGACTAAAGTAACATTTCTGCACATGAAAGTCATTTTTAAAAATGGTTTATATTCTCAGAATGAAATTAGTGCCTCATACAGGAATCTGCTTACCTTCAATCGATGTCTATGTAACAAAATTTGCCTGGTCTTTAGGCAGATGCAGAAACCTTCCCATAAATATATATTACCACCACATTACAGGGTGAGTTAAAAAAAAACTTGACCAGATTGTGTCCGCATTTGAATTTTTAAATAAAATCTATCTAAGATATGTGGTATCACGGAAAAAGCCTATTTCATTATCTTTAATTTGCTTGAAAAGATGAATTCCAATTGATAAGTATAGGCTGAGTACAGTCTTTTGAATCAAAGGTAGTCAGCCTTTTACCCCTAATCACGGATTTCCATTTGAATGGACGGTGGCAGCTCGAAACCAAATGACTCCCCAAAAATGATGATAAGGGCATGTCTATGTTTATGTTCAAATTAAAGTGGTATCTTAAGGGTGTAAACTATGTGATAATGGTAAGTTTTATTTGAAACCCTTTTTTCAAGATATGGCATATTTTCGTTGACAATATGGACAATACTTAATCTCAAAAGGGTGTTACCTATGTCTGTTCCTTCATATGGTACGATCCATTCAGCTCCTTCAGAAACAGCTAGGAAAACTGATACATGTATCAAGTGAATTTATGTTTCAAATGATTTTGGGGTGATGAGGACGTAGAAACGTTAGAGGGCATCGATGATCAATTATTACTGAATTGTGTGGGGGTTACCTAGCGTCAGATTTAGTTCTGCAGTCAATAAGATAGCCCGAACGATGTTCTTCTGGGAACACTGATTTGCTCGCTGGACGCCGTCATTTGTAAAGGTGAATCCGTGGACAGATCGCAAAACGACTACTTGATTAAAACAACTGTAGCTCGGGTCTATACCTAAACCGTGCGATGATTTCAGCAAATAAAGACAACGAAAATAAGCGGTCAGATGATACCACATATGTTAGAATGTATCTTACAAATTCAAAAATGGCGGGACACAAATCAGGGGCAAGTTTTTTGACTCACCCTGGTATATTATATCATTTCGATCACCCTGTATGACGAACCCCCCCAAAGTGAGTCATGTCACACCCACAATCCCTTCTCTTTTCGTCTTGGGAAATTCCCCGACCAAGATGGGTAACGTGATGATTTAACTCCCTAATTTCTGTCGAATTTTTGGTCAGTTTAGCTAATTGGTGGCCCTGAACCTTGTGAAAATCTGTTTAAATTAAATGTCATTTATTAAGTCCCTGGGACTGTTGTAGTTTTGTCATTTTGCGTTTGCGAAGTCATGTATTTTAAGGAATTTATACCTTGACTTTGCGTCGGGTTTGTCAACATCCACAAAACCCGCATAATTTCAACCCATAGGCCTACTAGCGTAGGGCGTGGCGCGGCAGCCACGTTCATATCGTTCTCGTTTCCCCACTACTTATTCTTTAATGTGTTATAATGTATATATATAGTATATATTTTAACGTGTATAGTTGTGATTACAATGCTTGTGCGAAGTTGTAATTTGAGCGGGCTGGCCGTTTTTCTTCTGTTTCAAAAATGGCGCCCGGTTGTTTACATTTTATAATTTATGCCGATCATCCTTCACACAATGAGCGTACAATTGTGGGTTTACTACCTAGGTTCCTTAATGCTTTATGGCAGCCCTTATGTCAACGAGGGGTATTGAGCCTTTGATTTAAAAAAAAAGGGGGGAGTTGCTAGGATTGTTTGGAAATGATTTTATATAAAGTTTCTATCTAGACTTAGTAAATTCGTATTCGGGTATCCCCGCTTGGTGCGTGCTCAGGCCCGTTTGTTTCCCTTATAGGACGCGGCTGTACGTGACTTGATCGACCGAGTCGCCGTCAAGGGACCCACACCCATGCTGATACGCTGGTCCTTACTCGGCGAATAGGTGTGCCGTGCGTATCGGTCTCTGGAATTGCACCTGGTTTGCTTGGAGGTTGGACAGGGGTATTCCTGGGGTTTTTCGTCCCTTCGGGATAACTTGGACGGTAGGGATCTTGACCGGTAATGAGCGGGAACTCCTCTGCTGCTGTAAGCAGAGGTTCACCCGCCATTACACAAGCTTTGGGTCTGGTGTCTTATCAGTCGCCCCCGCGCCTCAGGGGTGCGTTTGACTGATAGGATACTGGGCGAGTGGTAGCCGTCTTCGGTACCCAAACGATCACAAAATAACCGCTTATAGGACCCATCGCCGTACAGGGAGTTTCCTCGTGCTGTAAGCGGGGGTTCACCCGCCGGCTAGAGGAGTTCCACACACCGCCGGTGTGAGTGAAGTCGCCACTGGTGTCGTGTCAGTCGCCCGTGGCCCCAGGGGTGCGTAGAATGGCCTGGCCCATACTATGCGTGTTGGCACCGTTTTCGGTACCATACCGATTTACGGAGATAACCGCGATTTTTTTGTGTCCACCGTCACCTAATGTGGTTGTGTCCTTCTATGGGTACGCTAACGGCGGCGATGCCTTCTCGGCGGGAAGTAGTTCTACGGTGGCGGTTCCCGCTTGCAAGCACCCCCGTGCCTCAGCGAAACCCACCCTGCGATGTCGGGCCCTTCTTCCTCTAGATCATAGGGCGGTTTTACGGGCTTACTACGTGGTCTCGATGCCATTCGCCTTCATCCTCACAGGCGTGATGTCGGCTACAGGCGCGTTGACCCGGGCGAATCTCCTCGGTGCTTGTCCATGGTCTGTAATCCTGGATTAGACCAAAACAAAGGACCATTCACTGAGGAATTTGCTGGTCGATTTTCGAGGCAGAGCGACAATACCCATTCATCAGCCTTTGCATCCCCATCATGGGAATCAATTTCTGCTTGGACGGGTTGTTGTCTCAGCAATATTGGGCCACGATTTGCCTGTCAGTACGGGTGGGTGATTATCCTGGCTCAATTAAGCTGGCCTCCACTCATTACGGCGTCGCTCCCGCGGGGAGTTTTGGCGGCAGGAGTGTTTTGCATTTACAGCGAGGCGGGGCTGGCTCTACCAGTCGGCTGGCCCCTGCTTCGCCGGTCTCCCCCAGGTGGCCTCAATCCCTCTCGGGGATTTTGATTTAGCGGGTGGAGAGTTTCTCGATCGAACCCTGTGTTGATGGGCAGTTGCTAATTTCCAGTAGACATTAATGTTACAGGAACGTTTATCACCGGGGTTAAGGTTCGAGAGAGTTGGATCGGGTTTAGCCCTACCATGAATGTTCTTACGGTGATTCGTGGTTTTTACTGCGATGGTCTCCACCCTGATGGCCCGGTCCCTGCAACAGGGATTTCGGCTGAGCAAGGGGTATAATTTCGTTTTCCATTTTTTGTGATGTCGGTCCATTGCGAAATCCTTCAGGGGGATTTAGCGATACAATAGACCATTCATCTCAGGATTTACAATCGATACAGCGAGACAATGCCTAGTCACAGGGAGTTGACAACCTATTCTTAGGGATTCAATGGCTTGTGAACGGGGGGGCATGACTCGTAGGCTCGACGCCTGTTGGGATCCAGTCGCGGGCTCCCTGCCGCGCAGTATACCCGCCCTTCAGGCGTTTGAGACGATCCGCTGGGTTGGGCTTGGCGGGGAGAGGAAAAAGGGGGGGTGCGCACAGGCATGCCGTTAGTAAACGGGTGTGGTTGAGCGTTGGCCATCTAGGTTGGTCTGCCTCTCCCGCTGAGGTTGCCTAGCGTCGTATTGCGACGTGTCGTCAGGGGTCAACCCGGGTTTTTGATCATCGTAAACCGGGTTGATGTAGTGTTATCTTCTGTATTATGTCATCACGGTATACTGGACTCCCGCTTACCTCCAACTCCAGTATCGTTGACAATCGGTCATCGGCGATGGAGTATGCTGTTAAGGTGACATTTGTGGAAGATTGACTTAGTTATTCTTGCAGTTTACACAATAGTTGGTCCCGTTAGGGGCGGGAGGGGTGGTTGTAGGAGGAGGGTTGTTGCGGTGGGACTACGCTTCAGCGGCCCACCGTGGTATGCTTGTATTTGATTAACGGGAACATGTTGTTCAATGTACTTGCGTTTTATAAAATTACGTCGCATGCCATTACATATAGACCAGTACAATCCCACGGGGCTTTTGGCAAAAAATCCGTATTCTGTTCATGCGGGTAGTTGTTTAGGTGACTGTGGTGTAGGTCTTCGCCCTAATCGCCTCAATCCCTTCCGGATTCGGGCGAGGCGATGGAGCATCGTGTCATCTGACCGATGGATACTGCCTGTGTTAAGCCGTGTCGCTTTGACAAGCCGTTCGCTAAGACAATCTTCCACATATTCGCCTGAATACTGGCCTGTGTGAAGCCGATGTCTTCCAGGATTTGACGGTTCAGCGTAACACTTCTTAAGCTGGAAGATCCTTATATTAGTAATTTCTCTTGCTTTTATTTATAACCTTCTCTTAGTACATCAGTTTTCCGGAAGAATGGAAAAAAGCCAAAGTTACCCCATTTTTAAGACTGGTGGACAAGTCAGATGTGCGGAAATATCGACCTAATTTCCGTTCTGCCACTTATTTCTAAAATCATCGAAAAAGCTGTTCATACAATCGATTGTATTCGTACCTTGTTTCCAATGGGCTTCTTTCTGATAACCAATCAGTCCGTGCCAATCATTCACCGCCATACTTGCTTGATGTACCAAGATTTTATTTGAAAAATTATTGGATGAAGGGTCGTGCAACACGAGCAATTTTTCATGGACCTCATTGAAAGGCTTTGACTGTGTTAACCATTCCTTTTCTCATTGATAAACTTTCACAAAAGGGTATTACTGGTTCTCACTTAAGTGGTTTCGATCCTATTCAGTGGAAGTAATTTCGGTCAGTTCACATTAACTCTAATCTTTCTGATCAAATTACATATCAACATTGGAATTCCATAAGGCTCTATACTTGGTCCGCGTCTATTTATTATTTTTGTCAATAATCTTTCAGATAGTGTTAACTGTAAATGTATTTGTATGTTGAGGATACAGACACTTTATTTGTACTTCAGAAAATCCACACACTCTTGTATTTGAAAACTGCAGTCAAATAATCAAAATTTCTAATGGTTTGATGATAACAGACTCACTTGAATGGGCCAAAAAAACCAAGTTATGGTCTTTGGTATACAGTAATAGTCTCAATAAATTTCAAAATGTTCTCTGCACGGGAATAAGGATACTTGAAAGGGTTGACTCAGTTTAAAGTAGCTTGTTGTAAATTTTTGATCCTTTGATGTCCTGGTCTGATCATATCAATCATATCTCTGCATGTGTTTCTAAGCGTTGTGGTGTTATTAGAAGAATAAATTTATATTGAAAAGATACTCTGGTTATGCTTGCAAATTCCAATTGTCATGCCACATTTTGATCTATTGCAGCTCTGTCTGGTCTAACTGTACTAATGATCTATGAATGCACTGCAAATCTTCAAAATAGATTAGCTCGTATAATTTTATCAGCTGACATTAGAAATCCTGTTAAAGATATGATATGTACACTGCAGTGGAACAACTCATGACGGTTATATAACCATTAGCTATGCTTATTTTTAAATGCTCAAAGGTCTGCCCCAATTTACCTTTCTTCTCAGTTCACTTTTGTATGCATCAGTTCATTTTTGAAGGGACCATGGATAGTCAAACCACAAAATCTTTGTATGAACCACCTGTGGAATCTAAATGCAGGAAACGTATTTCATATGAGAGCCCCAAAAATATGGAACAGTCTTCCTTCAGATGATCCGTGTAATTATAATTAATGAGTTATATCAGCTTAAAACATCTACTTTGTAAATCCCACATAGCTTATTTTGATACTGCTGTAGATATCTTTCTTTATAAGCTTAATATTTTGTACTGCTTAGATATCTTGTAGTTATTTAACTTCTTAAACACATTTTTATTATATTTCTGTATTAATATATACATGTTATTATTTTATATTAATGTTTTATACCATGTATGTGTACAATGTGTGTATGCAGGGCCTCCTTAGAAATCAGTGCTCTTGACACTGAAGAGGCTACTCTGCCTAAAGAAAGTTTAAATAAAAATATAAAAATAAAATTTGTTACACACGGACCAATCCTATGGGTGTGATCATTCGTTGCGGGGAATACTGTAACCCTTTCGCCGGGACTGTGCACCCCCCTCTGGGAGTCGTCCTTTGCTGCCTGGGGCGGCGCTTGTATATTCTTGCAGTATACACCCTCGTTTGTCCCTGTTCGGGGCGCGGGGTAGGCGGAGTTTGCGGTGTGACTACTTCAGCGGCAACCGTGGTATGCTTGTAGTTTTATTACCGGTGAACATGTCTGTTCATGTTAATTGCCTTTTTAATATATAATATGTCGCTTGCTCTAACCTATAGACAAGTACATCCACGGGGCTTTTGGCAACTATCCGTATTCTGTCATGCGGGTAGTTGTTCAGGTCCACTTGGTGTAGGCTCGTCCTTAGTCGCCTCAATCCCTTCGGATTCGGGCGAGGGGAGGCATCGTTTCATCTACCGATGGATACTGGCCTGTGCTAAGCGTGTCGCTTTGGTTACACAAGGACAATCCTATGGGTGTGATCATTCGTTGCGGGGAACGGAACCCATTCGCCGGGACTGTGCACCCCCCTCTGGGTGTCGTTCTGCTGCTTGGGGCGGCGCTTGCTCGCCAGCGTTCCTCGGGATCATAGCTGGGGGCATAGCTTCCGCCTTCACTGGTGGTAGGGGCTCCTACGTAGCTTTTTATGATGCCTTTTGGTTGAATCCCCCCCCCTTTTGGATTCAACTTACTTTAGTTGTCTCTCCGGTGTTGGACCGACTCATCCATTAATCCGGTTCTTCGGGGCGGATTACATCTTTGATTAGGCGTTTGCAGCCTGTTAGATAGTCGTGATGTGTCTTCCGAGCTCAGACCCTCCTGGTCCGAGTTGGTGCGGTGTTTTATAAAATACAACGCCAACCATGCTTTTGAGCGCCTAGGGTTGTGCCACCAGTTTGGGATTGATGTCTCTCCCCCCTTCCCTTCTCCGGGGCTGATACGGGTCTATCATGCTATCCGTTGATTCCTTTGAATTCGGTCATCTTGGTAGGACTACAATATTTGGTAGTCCAATTGCTTATGGTCTGAATTCAGCGCCAGAGCCGATAGCGCTTTGGATTCAATTCCTTGTAGCAATAAATGCCGGTGCCTTTCGCCGGCGTTTCACGACGTTATGTAGTCAGTATTTTTCCGGTACGGGAGATGTTCTGCCGTTCCTTCACGTTATTACGATTACATTCATCACTTCGGATCGCGGTTGATTCGAAGTTCGGATATTCGTCGCCCCTTTTGGCGATGAAATACCGTTGATGATTCTGTTGGCGATTTAATTTCGTTCCGAGCCTAAATTGTGTTGTCGGATTCCGCCATAATTATGCATATTCATCGTTCTGATCGTTTGCGATCGGGTTCGCGCCGGTATCCACG
>JAMKCH010030565.1:0-17636 GCA_023653785.1 Ophioderma brevispina | reverse complement strand
AGTAGTTTAAGATTAACAAACTTTATTATAGATAACTCTTTGCTTATTGACCTAATCGATGTTGAATGAGATTGATTTTTAAACACACAATTAAAATAAAAGACTTTGTTTTAAAATTTGTAATCAAGTTCACAGTGTATTGTCTAGTTATCAGGATGGTTTGAATCCGTAGTTTGAGGTGGGTTTTGGCCTTGGTCAAGGTGACCGTAACAAACACACACACCCGTGAATTATTTTGTGACTTTTGTGGACTTGCATTTTTGCGAAATGGGGGTGACCCCGATATGATCCAAATTTTCATGATTGTTTTATTCTCCTATGGAAGCATATCACCAAAACCTCTGATTTATTTTTTGAGTGTTAAATAGGTCCAACCGTTTTAGAAATAGAAACAAAAATCGTACTTACTTTGGCCCATAGACAGTAAGTGTAATAATTTGGTTTATACCCACACTTGTTGAAGTTTTTTGTTAATATATAAACCAAACGGAAACATTTCCTGATCTAAAATTTTCACTGGATATAATGAGAAAATAGCAACTTTCTTCTGATATCAAAATCTCCATTTTGTAAAGTGTGTGTGTTGTTGGGGGGGGGGGGCGAGGTTGGCGAATGGCAGCCATTTTGGAAAAATTATGGTATGTTTGCCATTACAATTTTTAATTGTGTCATCAGGTTATTTCATGACTACACAGCCCAATGGTCGATTTTAGCCTATTTATTGATTGCAAATGATATCATCCGGCTGGTTGGTAAAAGTATCCCTTTTCACTCAATGCTCCAGCACTATTATCAATATGGCGCAGCTAAATATACATATATACAACCCTTCAACATCGTGCTGAATGACCTTGATCAAAGAATGGTAAAATTTAAGGGACACTATCAGTTGATTTATCCGAAGAAAGAGTCAAAATCTATTAATTTTGGAGGAATATCTTAAACGTGAAGCAAAAGTTTGTAGAATTCTCATAAGTACTTTTCCAACTGAACTAAAGAATTGACCGAAAACGCAGAAAACGGCAGTGTTCAAAGATAGGAATCACCATTCAATTAGGGTAAAGTGGGGTAAATGGACCCCGAACCAAGATCGTAATTTCCAAGAATTGTATTTATATTCTTGTAATGACTTCATGATCAATGGAAGCTTTCGGTCATGGGTAGGTACAGACCAATAGATATTCATTCATCTCTAACCAAATAAAAGATATAGGCTTTCAAACTCTTTCTTTTAAGGGTCCATATTACCCATGCGTCGGCAATATGACCACCCTGTTATTTGCATAGGGCGGGGTAATATGTACCTCATATGGTCCATATTGCCCGTCCCATAAATGTTCTACATGGGAATATAGGGTGGCCATATTACCCCCCAGATCACACATACACCAATTATCCAGCCGTTTTTTTTAATAGAGTTTAAGCTAGGAATCTGGTTCATGTACTGATACATGGGGAATGCAATGGTAAACAACCTCCAGACCGAGGGCTACGATTATTTAAAATAGGGATGTTTTAAAGCATCAATGACATAAAGAAGAAAACGTGTTGAAAATTTTAATTTAAAATATTCTTATAACTTAAGGAACAGTACCTCCGTTATTAACGAATTTCAGTGGTCAAATGATGTTCTTTCAAGTAGCAATAGGAGGAACACTCCTTCCATCCCTAGTTAAAAAGATACAAGGGGGGTCCATAATGCCCGGGGGTTCCATTTACCCGCTTAATTAAGTGTTGTAGTAAAGTGTCCGAAAGGACAGTAATACTAAACTTCCATTTTGCACTTGTATTAGGTTGCTTCTGTCCTATCCTTTGACAGGGTAGGTTAGGATACCGCTATTGTTAAAATATGCAAAAATCTGTTTTTGATGATTTTTGTCGTTTTTTTCGGATTTAGCAAATCACTGATAGTGCCTTTAACCTCAAAAATCCACATTTGTTTTTTACAAATTGGTAATGTTCTTTTCCTAGGATGTCAGAGACAACGCGATTGTTTATATATCAAGGACCGCAGCCGACCCGGAACGAAAACAGTATGAGCTATCAAATGTCCATCGGAAATAGGCATTTTCAAATATTTCATTCTATAATTCTATACACAGTGCAAACGGACGGGCGATTTTAGATTGTACGATGCTTACATTCATTATCCTCTATAGATCCAGTCGCGGTGTTGAAATTCCCTAGTTTCCCGCCAAGGGGGTTACGCAAACCAAGCAGAATCGTTCAGAGCTCTCAAAGATCTCGTCGTCAATGATGTCAAACCTTTGCAGTTTGGCGGGTCATCCAGGATCAAAGTGAAGCCTGACAGTTGAATGTCGGAAATCATCCGGAGGGAGGACGAGGTCCGTCATGTGAAGTAACCAGTGAAGCATTCTTTCAAATGACAAATTAAAGTTAATGGTTTAAAAATTCATCATTAAAACACAATACTACACGTCTTGATGGACAACGCGCTGGTTGTATACAACATAGAAGAAAGTGTGGTCGGTTCTTAACAAAAAAAGTTTTTTGTTATACAATCTAAGGGTGGTGGTCTGGAACATAAGACCTTAAGACGAAGACCTCAAGAACCAAAGACTACGACATATAAGACTAAAAAATAACTTAGTAGTAGAATGAAATTGATGTCTTATGTCTTCGGTCTTATGTTTCCAGACACCCTATAGGGTTGTCTGGAAAACAAAGACCTAAGGGGGACATACGACTAAAAAAATATGTCGTTAGAACAAAATCGATGATTATGTCTTCGGTCTTTGTTTCCAGACCGTTGGGGGTTGGTTTGAGTCTGTGTTGTCTGGAAAAAAAAGACTAAGGACATAAGACTAAAAAATTACTTAGTCGTGGAACAAAACGATGTCTTATGTCTTCGGTCTTCTGTTTCCAGATCCGTGTGGGGGTGTCTGGAAAAAAAAACAAAGAACCTAAAGGACATAAGACTCAAAAAATAGTCTAGAACAAAATCGATTTCTTTGTCTTCGGTCTTTGTTTTCCAGATCCGTGTGGGGTTGTTGGAAGGAAAACAAAGACCTAAGACTAAGGACTACAAAATACTTAGTAGTGAACAAAACGATGTCTTATTCTTCTGTCTTTGTTTTCCAGATCCGTGGGTGGGTTTGTGTATGGAAAAACCAAGACCTAAGACATAAGACTAAAAAAAATGTTCGTGAGACCAAATAGATTGTCTGATTGTTCTTCGGTTCTTTGTTTTCCAGATCGTGTGTGGGTTGTTCTGGAAAAAGGACCCTAAGAAAAAGACTCAAATATGACAGATATAAATGAGATCAAGTCAATACTTCAACCAATTAATCATTCATTCAATCTATCAATCTTCCACTATTTAATTATTTCAAGACTAAAAAAAACCGTAGTCGTAGAAATAAATTGATGTCTCGGTTGTATGTTCCAGATCCTTGTTGGGGTGTCTGGAAAACAAAGACATAAGACCAAATCTGACAGGATATTAAAATGAAATCAATGTCAATCACTCACCCAATTAATATTCATTTACATCTATCAATTTCCACTATTTAATAATAAAGACTGAAAAAAAAAATACTTAGTCGTAGTCGAAATTAAATAATGTCTTATGTCTTCGGTCTATGTTTCCAGATCCCTTTGTTTTCACGCGGATACGGGGATTCCTGGGCTTTCCTTGTTTGGTTTTCACCGCGGTGAAGCCCTGGCATGTGGACGTAGGTACTCTCCTGGCCATTTACACCGCTAATTAGTATGTTCGTATTTTTTTAAATGAATTTTTTTACCTGGTATTGGTATCATCATGAGATTATGTTACCGTGATAGAGCTGGACCTCCCCTCGAAGTATATATGAGTAAGAAACAAAGTTGAATTTCCCACTGGCATGAGATTGTACTAAAGTCATGTTTAAATTCCAGTATGCATCGAGTCGAGTCGACCAATATTCCAAGTCTCCCCTTCTCCTGCGTTGAATTTTGCCAATATAGTGATAATGTTGGTTGACTAGTTTCCTTGATTCTCTGCTATTTAAATGCCGGCTCGAAGTGTGCAAGAATATCAAAATTGGGATGTTTTTAAATGGCGATTGCCAGCAATTCCCGGGATCAATTCTCACCGCTTTGTGAGCAAGCAAAGCCGTTGCGTTTATAAGGACACGGCCCTAAAGAAATCGGGATAGGACACTCGATCCAGGAGTGCAATGGTTTTGGGGTGTATAATAATTAAATGGGCGTTTTGATATTAGAGTGTATCGGTGCGCTGGTACAGAGCGCATAGCTCTAGCCATGGCGCGTATGTTCAAGGGTATTATGTTGATAGAGATTACTTTTGCGGGGAAGTTTCTGAGTTTTGAGTTATGCACAGGTAATTTAACAGAAGATGATTATGTGAACTCATATTTGTTCTATTTATCATGATATTACTAGATTTTTTGAAACAAAGTTTAAGAGATGAGTTTAATGTCACTGGGACCGAGACCCCCATAGTATAGTAAATGCATCTAGCAGTTTCACAAATTACCGTTTGAGATAAATCCCAATGCCCAAATCGGCAAGAATCGTGGCCTACCCTCCCTGTACAGAACACACATGTAAGTCCACATCTTGATCGATTACGGCTTGCTGATAACAGAATACAGAAATGCTGCTGCTTTTTGCAGTATTGTAGTTATAAACGGTAACGAGATGAATAGTTTGGTTGCACGTGTTTCAGGTACCAGGTCACGTGTCAGGGGATCAGATCAGTTGCTCTTCGGGGGCGACGATATATATAAATCCGACTATGTTAAATCAAGGTCCTTACATGACCCTCTGCCCAACGTGTCTATTATTTTTTTTCCAAAAGACACCGTGTACTATGTCTAACAGTACAAAATTTACCTTTTCCCTACTATTCAAAAAACCGACGTATACGATGACGATAACGGTTGTTGTTTCCAATGTAGGGTACGTACGTCATTTAACGAAGGGAGTCCCCCGAAGCAACATAATAAAACAATCATGCCCGTATCCTCGTGACGTCATCAAATCGTTTATTTTTTCCAAAAATTGGCCTGTTATCCAATAATAAAAATTCTTTTAAGATTCAACATCTGTATATTGTTCTTAATATTAAATTCAATTGTCCCCGCATGAATGTGACAAAAACGATGGGTCCATAGTTACAAACCTGAAAATATAGTCAGCCGGGTAAATACCCTTACCGTGGAACTGAATGAGCAGACGGATACCCGTGTTAGTTTCAGCAGGCTTTACAGGCTTACTTGCGCGCGGCTGCGGGTCGGGTTTATGGTAAACCGGAATGATGCGTACTGCACACGATCTGCATGAAATCTGTGCTATAGTTCGCCAGTCGTACGTGGCGCTTTTTGCGCTCGTCATCCCCGGGACGCCATGAATACGTTTTATGCATAAATAATGAGGTTAGCTTTATCGAAAATGGTGGCGTATCTATCACCATCGATATCAAATTGTCTATGGGGCATTTGTACACCGGGGCCCACCCGCCTGACACGGCCAGGAGGGAACGGCTCTGCCATTGATTTACTGATTACACCCCTATTGCTACCAAGGAAGGCATGAGTATAGTGGCTCTCGGGGAGTAACGGTGAACCCCCCTACTGAAGCAGACTGGAAACAGCACCCATAACAGCCATATTTGGTTAAAGAACAAACCCATATATGGATACCCATTATGCGGTGATTTTGGTGAATTTGCAATCAATTATGGTTATTGAAGGGGCATGCCCTCGCATGTTTGACCCCCCCCAGGAATCACGATTGGTTTCCCAATGCACCCAGTGTTGACCATGAGCCAACAAGGCTCCTTCTGTAATACTTAAAATAGCGAAATGATGTCTACACCTGCCAGGAAAATGGATAGATTTTGGCGAATTATCACTCAATATGTTATTGAAACATGTTTTTTGACTGAATCACTATTGGGTTCCAGTGACGTGTTGACTCGAGAGCCTAACAGGCGGTAAATACTTAAATTAGCCGAAAGGTGGTCTACCAACCGGACAGGAAATCAGGACAATTTTGTCTGTGCGAGGCCTTGTAGGGATTCGGCAGGCACGATCCAAAAAAAAAAAAATTGTGCCACCAGCAGGTGATGCATTGTTTCCGCATATTGTATAGGTAAAAAACAACTTCCGTTGTTTCACTCGGCGACCATACAATTGTGCGGCAGCCGGATCCATGTGTAGAGGGTCGTGCAATAGGAAAGAGGGGTGGATAGGACCATTCAGTCACACGGGACATCATCGTTTTACAAATAGTCCTAGTTACTTATCTCAAAAATAACCAGATATTTTCTCATTTTGATGTTCAACTTCGGTGCTATAATATTTGATGAAAACGTGAAATTAAAAAAACCGATGCAAGTTCAATACGGGTAATACCGGGGGATGGGGTATAGAAACCCCAAATTGATGGAGGGGATGTTAGTCATTCGATCATCCATTCCACTGTTGGCACATTGCGCACGGTCATGTGTTTGGTCAAAAATAACGTCATATTTTACCATAATAGTTTAAAGAATTAGTAAATTTCCGCACACATTTTGTCTATTAAAATGGTATTCATGCCCCCCCCCCCCCCCCACCTGATTTTAGGCTTAATGGCAATTTTAGGGCGCTTCGCCGCGCGCAATGTGCTAAGTCAAGGATCGTGTCAGCAAGCTTTTGCCCATCCATTCAACCCCATCCCCCTAAATGTCAACAAGAAATTTACACCACTGTGGTATTTCCTTTATTTCTATGTCAATTTTTGGCCAGGTTTTCAGTACTTGGAGCTTTCGGTTTTTTTTTTTATTGCATTCGTTGCCAAAATGTAATGCAGCATGCAGCATTTATCCCAAAAATAACTAAAAATTGCAGACGTGCTATCTCCGGGTTGAACCAAATTGACTCGATTGCGACTTGCTTTGTAGATGACATTAATCGCTCAATGGCGGCTACGTGATAGATCTCCCTTGCTCTTGGCTATACTTTTAACTTCAACGTCACACAGTAAAGTATTCGATGCGCTGCGCAGCATTACCGTGCCTTATTACTCTCTAAATGAAACGAGGAAATTTCACTCCCCAAAGAGTGAAACTCTTCTTAAACTAATCAAAATGAGTTGGTTTTGTACTTAAAAAGAGTTAATTCCAGCTCAAAAGAGTTAAAAATCACTAAAAAAAGGCGGATTTCCACTCGTTGAGGAGTAAACGAAGACACACTTTCAGGAGTGAAACGAAGGACACACGAACCCATGTGTAAATCCACCTTTCTGAGTGATGTTCACTCTTTTTGAGTGGGAACTCTCTCTTTTTAAGTCAAACCACTCTTTTGGAGTGGTTAAACATTTGTACTCGTTTGGGGTGAAATTTTCACTCGCTAACATTTAGAGAGTAAAACTCGTATACCTTTAGGCGCTGTCTAAATCGCGCGCGATTAAGACTCAGCGCATGATGTGGAACAAAAAAAATCTCTACAACTGATACACAAATACTGGTCTTAAAAGTTCGACAAATACAGCGGCATTCTTTGTGAGACTCGTGTGGGAGTTTGATTGATTACTTTGTATTCTAGGTTTTACTGTAATAGTTGCTGACTGTGTCAAATAATTAATTTATCTGTGCAGCCACGGCACGGGCCACACTGGATTGGACATCCTTCTAGTGCGACTAAGCAAGAAACTAAACTAAAAAATCAGAATTTACGTCCGGGTTTACTCAAGTTTTCCTAAGAACGGAAGGCCCGGTTTGGAAGGACTATAAACATGTGGCCTTTCCTTGAGTGGTGAAGAGACACGACGTGGCGAAATTGATTGGTCAAAACGGAACTTACAGAGGAAAACAAATCATCATTTTGGGCATATATGTTCCTAATCATATTGGTTGCAGCATTCACAGGGAAAAGGACGCTCGTATTTCACTGCACTGTCATGTTCTTTATCTACGGACGCGATGTAAAGACTGGTAAACTCCAAATAGATTGATCTTGTCACGAAGAAGCAACGCTTCAAGAATGGGATTCCTATTAATTACACTTGTAGTCTGTATCTTTGAAGAGGTGATTAGTGGAAAACACTGGTACTCTTGTTTAATACATGCCATTTTCAATACATTCATTAAGAATATTTTTAAATTAGGCACGGCAAATTTATCGTTACAAGTATATTTATATAAAAATTGGTATACAAACAGGTCTTCCTCATGTTCATTGTATTACATGTACACGTTTTAAATTGGGTGTACCGAAAGAACAGACCAATTGTCATGGCTTATGAAACCCATAAATAAAACTAATTTATTCATTCATGGTGTGAATAGGGCCGTTCTCTTACACAATTGATCTAGTTGATCAAAATCTTATCAAAATGTCTAGTTAATTACTGAAAATTCTATAATGTTTCTATGTTTCAAATCGGTGTTTACTGTGTTCCGGATTCTTATGGAAAAGAATTTGTATTCACTTTTCCGAAAAGCTTTATGGTGGTGTCCTCCATCTTTAGTTAAAACAGCGGCAAAGGAAAGGGTAACTATTTTATGTTCATGGTACCCACGATACATTATTCAGAAACTGTTAATGTGAATGCCAGTCAAGTGCTGGAGATAACTCTCCCTATGAATGCTAGTATTACCAGTTACTATGAGTGGGAAAATATCCAGGTGCAGTGGTACTTGTGGAAGAACAGACGTTGTGCTGTTTCTGGCTTTTTAGCATTAAGGTACTGCTGATGGGTTCCTGATTTCTCCCACACATAAATAGGGAGAATATATGTTTGCCAGTATTTCATCTGGTATGATTATCTACTCAGTTCAGAAGTCGCCATTTCAGCACTTCAAGACAACACAAATTCGTAGCCATTTA
Source organism: Ophioderma brevispina (assembly GCA_023653785.1). Classification (NCBI taxonomy): domain Eukaryota; kingdom Metazoa; phylum Echinodermata; class Ophiuroidea; order Amphilepidida; family Ophiodermatidae; genus Ophioderma; species Ophioderma brevispina. The sequence continues at coordinate 8,799 of JAMKCH010030565.1, read as the reverse complement.
CAATGATGAAACAAACACTATCTGAGATTACTTTGAGCAAGAGAATCCTACCAATAGTCGCTGTTGGAGACGTATGGGTTAATGGTGCATTAATTAGTGCTGAAAACCTGTTTCAGTTATGTCAGGTCATCAATGTGCTCAGTACTGTCAAGTCGTGGATGTGATTACCTGATGGAGCATGTCTACCGCCATCAGTGGCCCTAGGACGCCATTACATCCTGGCTCCTTTCCTGGGACGTCAATCAGGATACATCTTTCGTGTCATAGCCACTTGACAAACACAAACATTATTAATATCAGATGGGACTACCACATCACTTCATCTGGGGGAGTTTTATGAAGGTGATATTACAACTGATACAGCGAGTGCAATCACTGCAGACAAACCTGTTTTGGTTTCACAATCTGCTAAGGGACGCACTACAGATTCAACAGGGGGATCCTTCATGATCGTCACGTCATACCTTCAACAAGAGTCATATCACATAACGGTGACATTTGCAGTTGCAATCCGTACCAACAGGTCATCCCCAACAATAAGTATATTACCATAGCCACAAATTAACCATAAAGAATCTTTGTAGTTGAATTCTCTACCAGTTGATAGATGTTAACAATGACGTGCTGCGGACTCCAACGGTGAAATTCTGTGTGTTTTCGTTTTTCCTGCAACCCGGTAGCACTCTTTGACACAAGTGGACAGTATTCTTCATTTCTAGTTCTTGCTCTATGGATTTGCACATAGTGGCCTACGGATATTGGCAGGGTATAATATACAAACTAGCTCACATCACACTTGGAAATAAATTTTACTTCAGGTGCTGTAAATAAACAAAACAATGTTTTTATTTTTTTTATTTTTTTTATTTTTTGCTTTTTTTAATCATTTTGTTGTTTTGTCCTGGTTTTTTTCGCTATAGTTTGAAAGATATACATAAGTAAAATACCCCCTATTTTCAAAGCTGGTTTATTTAATTATATTTACATGATGATTTTTTTTGCCAAACACGAGAATCCACTATTTTATTTGATTTCAGTTCGTACAGTAGAATTATCAATATTATGATTTGAGGACTTTAAATGAAACCTTCTTTGAAGCATGTTTTGTTTAAGCGCAAATCAAGACATTAGACCTAAGACCCACATAAAACAAGACCCTCAAACTTAAAATAAGGACCGCCATTTCTAAAATTAAGACCACCTCCCAACTACAAAAAACTCAGATCCTCTACTTAAAATAAACCCCCATAAATATTAAAACAAAAACCCCAATAAACTTTAAACCCCCATCCATACTATGAGGCGGTTTATTCTCATGTCCGTATTCCTCTTTGTGAATGCAAAGGGTTTGTTTACAGTTGAGGAGTCTGAGTTTTAAGGTCCAGGGTCTTAGTGTTATAGAGGAGCTGTTTAGCTGTATCGTTGTGGGTTCCAAGTTTTACTAGTGGGGGCTTAGTTTTATAGTGCGGGGTATTAGGGTTGGTCTTAGTTGTTATAAGTCACCCCATTTCCCAAAGGGCCTTCTCTTAGGTAGTAGTGGATTATTCTATAGTGTCTTAAGTGTATAAGGTCTTGTGCACTCCCTTTAGTGTATAAGGGAGATGTGGGACCCCCCCACCCCCCGAAAATCGCCTTGCCGTTCGAAACCTTTACCAAAACTCGGTTTTGGTGGGTAAATCAACACTACCACATATAAAGAATTTATTACTTTTTGTGAGTGCACCAAATTCTCCCACCAAAAAATGAAAAAAAAACCATCTGTACTGAAGGACCTTTTTCCATAAAAATTTATTATAATAGGAAAACAAAACGCATTTCCATTGCTGAAATAAAAAAAAAAAATAAAAATGTTAATCCATGTTAAAGAACAAAACAAAATGTTGATCGCGCCCACCAAAATGCTTATTATGCTAATTGACATTAAAACACTTAACATATTATTGTGAAGTTGGAAAATTTCACAAAAGGCCTTTTCTATTTTTATTCAAATTTCCTATGTAGAATGTTATTTAGTAATATTCAATTCTTAAAGGGATCAATGTAGAATCTATCGGCACAATATAATGCAAATATACCTAAATATGAGTACAGATGGTTTGCATGGTCAATGGAGTAATCCGTGAGAAGGAGAAACAAACACATTTTACGCTTAACTTTCGAAGCAGTAGACGAATTAAGAAGTCGCTGCGTTTATTATTTACGCTTATCGTTTTGCCAAAAGCCGTGTTTAGTCTTTCACCCCCAATTGCACCAAGACTGATCGACGTGTTACCCGTTCCAAGTTCTGGCCTGTGTATGAAAGACTTTCGCGTTTACTTTTAACATTGAAATAAAAACACAGCTTTAATTAAAGTTTTCCTTTAAAATATATAAATTTATCAAAAAATGGCAATACATTGTGCCTAATTTTTATAAAATGAGCTGGATTCTTGAGAATATGTTTTTTAAAATAAAATTAGGACACTCTACATCATACAAAGAAGCGCTACTCGGTACATTGAAAAGTACGTGATTGCTGAAACCGCCGTATTAGTGGATTTCGAACACTGATCTCTATACAATGGATGGAAACCTGGGCTTCGTAATTGACGCATGATTGCCCATATTGTCCCTCCAAAAATAGCCCAAGACAGGTGGTTCTAAGAGCCGGTGTGGAAGGAGATTGGTCCGCCGGTCTCAAAGTCCGGGAACAATGCAATGGTGAACAATAGGGCAATCGATTTCGTTGACTCTTCTCTTCCGCGTAACATTAGTTTCACGCTTTTCTTGGTCGTCTTTGGAGCCGGGGACTGTGGTTCTGCCGGACCATACCTCCTTTCACACGGTCATGTATACAAAATTGTTTCCCCATTGATGAAATGTGGATAAAGCGACATAACGACTACAGAATCAAAGCCACAATTCAGTGAGCTCATGTATTTGCCGTATATGGGATTGGCATGTCTCTAAAACGTACAACCCGGGATACCAATTCTTTTAAACAGGGGTTCTCTGGCATGGATTGTGATCGGTAGACAAGATGTCCACCCGTTGCTCCTCAATATATACAATTACTGTTGTGTTAGCCAATCCATGTATAGAGATCAGTGGTTACAGTGGCGACTGCGATAAAACTATAAATATCACGCGACCCCTTTTAAAAGGTCCCCACCGTTTCATGGATTGTTAGTGTTTAGGCCAACAAAACCTTTGTTAATCACAAAATGATATCGAAAACACACCTCTTAACATTTTCTCAACGCACTGGAGGTTTTAAAAAGTGTAGTTTGGCAATAAAAAATCTAAACGAACTCGCTCTATACTTGTGTGCTCAACGAAGTTCACAAGGATGAGGCTTGTGGCAAAACTTGCACGTGATATATGGCGCGTGTGGGATAGATTTTTCGTGGCTTCGGTTTCGGTATTGCATGCGGCGTTATGAATATACCACAGGGAAAAAACATGGTAGCTTCCATGATCTTGTACAGTTGGTTACTTTGTCGAAATAATCTGGATTTTTTCGCAAGGAATACTCCAATGGCCATATGAAAACCATCTGGTACTTGTTTATTTTTAGGGAATTTCCATTATATATGTGCCGATAGAATTCATTACCAATAAATCACTGGAAATCAGTTGCTTTGACATCTCTAAATTGGTCGAAATGACTTGACATTTTATTAATGTTGGTTATTATTATTGTAAGGAGTATTATCTAAGTTCAGTATCATTGTTATCATCCACATCCCTTTTATTAAGAATATACCATAAGATATAAAAAAGCATAAAGTCAACGTTTTTATACACAGCTGATTTCTGGATTTTTTTGTGTTTTTTTTTTAAATTTAGTCGGGCCTACTAGACGCTTACATGCTCCCAATCACACAAGGTGAGCTTGCAAATTGTTTTTCAAATATCTGATAAAAATCGGTTCCTCTGATACCAATCTTATTAGTTGATTACATCAAAATTTCGAATCTGAAGTATGAACGAAGGAAATTTGTTCTCACAAAACGGTGCTTCTTTAATACCGGTGTGTGAAACGCAGATATTGGTCCGCCGGGATCCACAGTCCGAGGCTCCATAGACGAAACAGAAATAAAGGTGAAACTAATGTTGCGTGAAGAGTACAAACTGAATTGAGTGCCCTATTCGTTACCGTTGTAGCCGGACTATGAGTTCGGCGGATTTAAGTACTTTACACACTGTATGTTTTTATTATGATTGACGAGTTCTGGCGTCCCTGTATATCCGTTTTTAAAACTTTTTGAGAAAAAAATACAAACAATTTAGAAAAAATTGCGTTGTATTGTTATCAAATCAAAGCTATACCTACAGTAATCGGGTTTCTGATTTTTCAGGGCTTTTGCGTACCACTTAAGTGTCCAAGCTAAAAAACAACTTCCCGGGTTAGTGCCAAGGGGGGGGCGCGGGGGGTTTAGTGACCCAAACCCAGATAACCCCTTTCCCATGGGGAGTTTGATCATGACCCTAAACCACAAGTAAATGGGGGTCAAAATAAGAACCACATACCCCCATTAATAAATCAAAATCCGAACTTGGACCTATGGCCAATTGAAATTGTCACTTCTCTGAAAAAGATGGGGTCGCAACATTTCCATCCTCAGCTACTCCAATATAAGGTTTTGAACCCACTAAGGCATTATATCTACTCTAGAATAACCAATTAAAATAATTATTGCCAAAATATAGCCAAATTATACCATCTTGTATTTTTCTCAGGAACTCAAATTCACCTTGGTTCTTTCCCATATTAGAACTACACAGTTACGAGCCGTCGTGACAACAGAAATTGAGGCTATCAGCATATAAAAGGTTATTTGATTTAAAGTATTATTCAACTAATTAATTGCATCGAAGGTATATATCAACCCCTTATTTTACAAATTCCCCACATTTCCCAGAAGGTTGAACCAAAAGGTCTGATTCAGCACCCTTCAAACTATATAAAAACATCTTCAACACTTCTTCCCAAACTTCGAGAATGGGATTCTCGTTCATAACCTTACTAGTAAGGGTATAAGGATAGCCATTGCTTCTGTGTCCTCAGTAGAATCAGAGGTTTTGGTAGGTATAGACGGACCTTGCTGCTCCTTCCCTGGCTTGAAGACTGGCTTTTGCCAGTGACGTGTCTCTCCAAAAAACACCTTAATATTTTATTGACTGGTTCAATCAAATTTTCTTTTTGAGAATATTTTTTGAGTAATGGGTCGCCTGCAAGCTAAGTGCCAAGAAGTGGGGTCTCGGGTCAAAAAGTTGGGAAAACACTTGCGATGCCAGTGATGTTTAAACCTGTAAGTTACATAATAAACATGCCACAATCTAGAGCAAAATAATTTTCTGTTAAGATAGGACCAGACAACAATTTGGAATTATATGTCATCAAAAACTTGAAACTGTCTATCAACATAAACACAGTGGCATATGGCCATTCGTTGATAAGAAACATTCTCATAATAACAAAAAACCACGGTCAGATCAACTGAAATTTTAGAAATGACCTTTTCTCGAGGCTATCTAGTGAAAATTAAGGTTCTTGGATCACGGAACAAGCAACTTTAACTGCCATGCCTCTACATCGGGAAGGAATCATTTGTACGCTACCGCAGCTTGCGAAACACTCTTCACTCTTGGTCCTGTTAATACAAATCATTCCAAACAAATCATTCAACATTACGGTACAAACGACTCTAGTATACAAAATGACAACATTAGTTTTGGCCAAACAGGTGGAACAATATGTAGACCCCATTAGACTACACATCTCACCGAATTTCATCACAGTTAAAACTTTTTAGGGAAAATTTTATTTTCACGCGGAATATTAAAAAACTTCTACACCTGGTGGTTGAGATTCTTGCGCACTCATAGTTCTTCCACAACGGTTGAAAAATGGAAAAGAATATAAGGCACTCGATTCAGACGATTCTTCATGTAACCATATTTCACAATTATTCCGTTGCGCCTATGGAGCACGGGATAGTGGCTCCTGATGGAATAACATCTTGTTACACCGGTGTATTTTGTTATATAGATTTAGGAGTCCGCCGTAATCATAGTCCGGGCTATAACGGTTAAGGGAATAGGGCACCTGATTCAGTTGACTATTACGCAACATAGTTTCACGTTATTCCCGTAGGTATATGGAGCCCGATACGGCTCCCCCGGATATATCTGCTTTCACGCCGGATGGTAGTAATATGTTCTGAACACGACAAGCATGTTAATACTTAAAAGGTGTTGCGTCCGTCAGAGACTTGCGATCGTCTGAAATTAGCTTAAATTCAAATATATGTTACTTAAGTGTGCAGATAACAAATCTTGAAAAAAATCGAGGGGGGGGAATGGCACCAGCCTCCTACTTCAGATCGGTACTTCAATTTGAGCTATGGATGGATTTAAAAAGGCCATGTTCGCAAAGTTACTACAGTGTCTATGAGAAATTAAAAAATGTGCACCCAACATTATGCCTTAACTAGGAAAAAAACGATTCGATAAATTTTTTAATTCACGTATGTTCAGGTTTTGATGAGATCTTTTCGAAAATGTAAAAAAAAAATAGGGGGTGCCGGCTTACTTTCCAATAAATGGCAAAATATGTCAACAAATAAGTCTTTTGGCACCGGGCGTTGCAAATCCGAGACGCATATGCACAATTTGGTGCTTACCATCGCGTTGATAAAGGCGCGATCTACCGCTATTGTCGCTTAACGCCAGACTCTTCCTTGTGGCATAACAAAATAGAAATCTGTGTACTTTTCTGGGTTCTGTTCCCAGACTATAAGTCTTCTTAATCATGTTTAGCCATTGACCAAATAACATGGGTCAAGAAACAGTAAGCTTAGGGCTTTACCATTCCGTAAAAGGGCGATAGCTTGAAATGCATGCGGGGGGGGGGATGTTCGGTTTTTGTTCAACACTGAGTTTTTTATTTTATTGTCTTATCATTGTTTGAGTTTGGTTCAATGTATAGGGTGATTTGCTAAATCGAAATTATACATTATTATCAACTTTATGTATTTTTATTATTCATTGATAGTTCTAAGGTTGTGTTATTATGTCAGTAAATAAATCTCCCGAAAAAATAGGGATCTGCCGCACAAGGCGTGAAGACTAATTGAACTGAGAATTGGGGGTAAGCGTCCTTATAGCAAACGATAATTTGACTACTTCAGTCCTTTTTTGATCAACTTACCCACAAAGAGTGCAACGGGTTCCTAATTTCAGATACCGATATAAAATTTGGGTAAATTTATGCACAATGGGTTAAAGAAAGGGGCAGATTCCATAGGACGGCTGAGGCCTGAGGGTCTACTAAACTGTCGAAAACCTCCCGAAAAGGCACGACTGCATTGCTTGGGACTATTCCCCGCTGCACACACCCTATACACCTACACCACCCTTACAGGTCTATGCTCCTAATAAAGCAACTTTGTGGGGTTCTTGTAAAACCAAAAGGTTCATGTCCAAAAAATGGTTCCTTTGTAGAATCTTAAACTCTAGCACCTTTAAGGTATACAACCCATTTATTTCTGTGAGTGTTTTTGACCTATATTTTTTCACATTATGTGACTTAATCGCTATTTCTACGATGCGTCGGACTTAACGGGTGCCTGTTGGACGCCGATTTCTTCGTTGTTTGAAAGTTGAGACTTTTCTCCTTTTAATTTCTTGACATTAGCGATTTTTCTCTTTAAAAAGAATATGTTTCTTTGTTCCGCGCAACAAAACATTTTTTATTATGGTTGAAGAGAAAGGGCATGGCCAGCTCTTCCTTTTGTGCTTTCACAACACATCGCATTTGTACTCATCTGAACAAACGATTTCTCCGCGAAATCTGCGTTCGCGCCATACGCCGATTTCAAGCAAGGCACAAGGTGAAATTTGAACTACGCATGCCATACGGAGCTAATTCTCTGACGACGCAAACACCTTATAAACTAATAATTTTATTATTATTTCACATTATATTAAGGGTTTACACATTTTGGTTTAAATATACACATTTGTTTTAATTATTAGAAAACGTCAAGGGATCAAGCTCCCACGACCGAAGGTGAGGTGCTAACCGAATTTGTTGAAATATGGAACCGTCTGTTTATAAATTATGTTGAACGATTCTCCCATCATTGATGCTGTTACAATAAATTAATTAGTAATAAGCAAGGCAACAATGGAAGTCGGGAACCTTGGAATGGCACAATCCATGTTACCAATAACCTCCACGAGCAAGTTACGTTTCGGCCAATCTCGGGCCATTGCTACGTCATGTCCATAGTCCATGATGATTGTCAAAACAAGTAATTTACCTTAGGACTAACCTGATTATAGGTCTGGATGCATTTTTACGACGCACATCTCGGTGAGTATGTCAATAAAGAAAAAAACTACTTCACAGAAATTCAACCTCAATCAGGCCCGTAGTCAGGAATTTATGTGGGGGTGCGGATTTGCCAGAATGGACCTTTTGCGTAGCCAACAAACCAATTTTTTTTTTTCGGCTCGCTGCGGCTCGCCGGTTAAAAACCAAAATTTTTCACTCGTCGTCTTCAAATTCGAAGACGGGGGAGGGGGGGGGGGGTTTAAGGTAACATAAAACATCACGCAGCATTGAGAAAACAGAAATACTCCAGCCATAAGTATTATATACAATAGGGGGATTACATCTGTCTCTGTAGTCATTCATATACCATGCATCAACCCTTAAAAACAACATAATTTAAGCAACGCACAACTTTTAAATTCCAACACGGACCTTCACAGCGGACCTTCAAACTCATAAAGCGGACCTTTGCATTG
>JAMKCH010030564.1:0-19649 GCA_023653785.1 Ophioderma brevispina | reverse complement strand
GAAAAACGATATACCTTTAAAATAGCCAATATATAAAAAGTGACACTTGTGTTACTGCAAGAAAAAATACACACTCAGAGTTATTTTGCTGATATGTTTAAGTTAATTTTCCTATTTGTATCTTGAACCAGTCACAAACACAACTGAATTTGATACCCCTAGCGGAACTAGAACTTGATTATTGTGTATTTGATACCCCTAGCGGTAGTCCCGCATTTGCAGCTAGTCCCTCTTTTTTTTGGAACGAGCATGGGTCCCGACCAAAATCCAAGACCCCCCCCCCGGTGGTGTAGCATTGATTTTTTTCAGACGGGGACTCCCATCCGCCAGTGCTTAGAGTCGGCCAGTGGCGGCCAAGAAAAGAAATCATAAATTTTGACATCGCCATTGATTTGACACCTAATTACAAAACTCTCCCATCGTTTATCTGTTACTGCTGTTTGTTTGTGTGTGTGTGTGTGCTTATGAGTATATAGTCCGAGGTTGCTCTGACTAGACACTCCATATTGGGTGGTCGGGCTACGACGTGTTCGAGCTAATGAGTATAATGGTAGTATAGACTGTGTGCACTGAATGAGTATATATTGACCATATGATTGCACATCAAATCATTTAATGGCTTACGGTTTGCACTTCTGTCAAAAAGTGCACGATTTTTACTCTAAATGGGGTTCATCCTCTGGACTAATTGGTGTATCTATTTTGACTCATTTTGTTGTTTTACTAGGTTTGGCCGCCATCGTCTGCTTGGAGTACATCAGGGTTAGGACGCCATCACAACTCATTCCGATCACCAAAGCGTTATCGAATATCGATACATAGATCACAATCGGGATCACAATTATTTAACACAATATATAAGGAAGACTACACTTCCGCCATCGCGACAGACAATTGTCCAGAAAAATGCGGTATCTGAATCTGACATTTTATCACCCACACATGTATTTTTATACAAGTGCAAGCAAGGCTGCGCACTGTGGTATACCTGTTATGGTATTATGCATTTGGCATATTAAGTACACACATCCCTGTTACATGTACAATACAACCGGCAATACAAAGTTCACCGACCGTGTAAGGTCAAAATAACATCGTATTTTTTTCCACAATGTAAAAAGACATTTGTTTTTAAGGATATTTGGTATGAATTAATAATTTGTTCGTGTTTAAATATATGTAGACGTGGAAATAATAGTACTTCAAATGATATTGACAAAAATAATGTTTCAAATGAACAGAATGGTTATATATCTAAATTGCAACGGCTTATCGTTGAGTGCCGGCCTAGCATTGTGGATACTTCGCATTTTTCTCTAGAATATTGGAATTCTTTCACAAAAATTCACAGGTCCACAGGCGCGATCCGGCACTTTTTGGTGCTATCTACAATTAGATATTAGCGCTATTTTATTAAGTTAACCAGGTTCCTCGGTCTATTTTATGGCCAATATATATGCTATTTTTCGATGAGAACTAAATTTAATTTATATGGCCATTTGCATTTCGAATAGGCCCCGCATAAAAAATTATCAAATTTCTCGTGTCCCTTCCTCCTCACGTTTTGTGATAAAACCAACCGCTTTATTTGCAATTTTCTTATTTTAATAGTTTTTCAATCCTGAATTTGATGACTAGGCCTACTTGTGTTTATTAATCAACACAGTCATAAGCTTCCCATAGACCCCTCTATTGGTACCTAATTCCTTATAAAATTAAATAAAAAAAAAATGCCTCACCATTTTTCCGATGCGGCTGACATCGGGTTGTAATATCAGTTTTTGTGAAAAGTCCTATTTCAACGTCATTTAGTAAAAAAATAAAAACGCCCTTCCCCCTCTCCTTCCTGCTTTCAAATGCCCTGCTACGAGAACTGAAATTTCATTGTTTACAGGGGCCTCTATGAGTCAGAGCGTTCCCAGGAGAAATTTGTGAGGGGATCGGGACTAAACAGATACAACCGTGGCTAAATCAGCAACTCGTAAAGTCTTGCAAATGAATTTTATAAACTAACCTTTATAGAACCCGATGGTTAATATTTGCAAAAATGGGTTTATGAGAAGGTCGAGTAAAAATAAATGGTTAAAGGGTACCTTCCCGCTTCCTTTGAGCCTGCCGCTCCTTTTTATTTGTCTCGCGCCTTAACTTTGTTTCGGCCGAGATTAGTAATCACTTTTCGTCTGTCCGTCCTGTCCGTCCGTTCCTGTCTGTCTGTCATATGTCTGTCTGTCCGCCGTCCGTGTTCACTGCTTTTGTACGATTTATCTGGAGTTCCGTAAGGGCTTACGCGTACGATGATGTAACTACTTGGTGGAAGGAAGCGGGCTGAGAGTTCTCGACCAGATAGGGAGGCGGTCTTATTTATGCCAGGGGTGGTGGATGAGGATTTCAACTTTTTTCGGCCAACAATTTTCCCTCGTCGCGCCCCCCTCCCTCGCTTTTCCGTTCGAAATTTCATCACACACTTCGCCCCCCCCTTGATATGCTTATTTCCTTCCCCATTTAAAAATACATGTTCCCCTCTCTCTCGTTGATAGAAAAAATTTTCACGTTCCCCCCCTCTCATCATAAATTTTTTCGGCTTCCCCCCCTCAAATCCCTCCACCCCCCTGGCGTAAATAATGACCCCTCCCTTAGTTTTGGACGTATTTTGGGCAATTAAATATGCAATGAGCTTAATTAATTATGCAAAAATCAGCGCGTAATTGTCTATATTTTTGAAACGGTAACATTTCCTTCGCTGCATGAAAGCCTATCTAGTAATACGCAAGTTTTCCTGTACGGGCCTTAAAATTCGAGTTTTTGCACCCACGCTTGTGATTAATTTTCCAATATAGCACCTTGAAGGTGGTGTCCCCCTGACTAGATTAGGTATTTTCCGCCCGGAAAGTTTCACATTAGTTATCTAGTCTCAATCAACGCTTACGACCTATTTCAAATTGCCCACCATTTGTTTTATGAAAACTTCTTTGTATTTTCATTATAGATGGGATTTTATCAGGACTAACAAAATCAAGTTCTCTACCTTACTGAAGTGGGGCTTAAACATGTCCAAGGTTGGCTGCCGGAATGAGGCAGTTTTGTCAAATGTACTAAAATTGAATAGATGGGATAAGAATGCGGTAATATTTGGAGAGAGCACCAAACAGAGATTTAATGACATTTGTGGATTGCGGACATGATCATAACACAGATGGAGGTGGTTATACCCACTCCAGGGGACATAAATCAAGAAGAAAAACACCCCTGACAATCTTTTTTTTCGACATAATAAGAACCATAATAGCGAAAACTATTGATAACATTTTCCCGCAATTTTGACTCAAGAATATTTTACGCTGGGAAGGACGCTGATCTAGCAGTAGAGAGAGAGAAGGAGCTGTGGTACAAGTCAAAACAAACATAGGACTTGATGTCTTCGAGAGAAATTTAATTCACCATATTTAAAAAATTTCCTTCTACATATAGAACATTTTTTCACTTCTTCATAAGCACTATTTTTATTTTTACTGGGAACCACTTATGACGTCACTGAGTAGTGTCCTTAAAATACATCCATACCCCTTTATAATGATTTTATTTTAATTGATAGGTTGATATGCGACGGTTTGTCCTTCTTATGAACGATTTTAGAGTCCGTTTAAACTACGTAAAATGGCCCCAGCCGTAACCAGCTAGAGGACGGCACATCTACGTACAAGTCAATACCACCCCACCCCCCCATACCAACCCACTTTAATATTTTTTACATCTTAGAAATAGTTCGGGTATTTATTAGAAAGTGTTGTTTAATACGTCGAAAAGATGGGTAGGGCTGCTTTCTTCCTGATTTACTACCCTAGAGCCGATATAATCACCACCATCTTTAAAAACAAACTTTACGAAAAATATACATGCAAAATTCTTTTTGGAGCACCCAAAATATCACACAGGTTTAATTCGACAATTGCCATTTTAAGTTCAATAAGCAAATATGCCTCCTTGCGGGCCGGCCATCTTGCACGCCTAGATGTTTAAGCTCCCTTCAAGAGGCCGTTAAAAACTTGGTTTCGTTTGTAGTGGAAAAAGTTCTATCTGTTGAAATAAAGGCGGGTTTACATAAAACATGGCGGCAATTTTGGCAATGGGCAGTACAAGCTAACGTGCAGCTTTTCGGGGGCGGAAACATACCTAATCCTAGTCAGGGGGACTCCCCTTCCCAGGTGATTACAGTATAGGGGAAAATTATCACTAATTGGGTGCAATGCACGGAAAATCTGATGATGGCAGCTTAGGGACTACTCATGGTGCGCATCTTTTTTGCAATTTGAAAGTGCGAGCTATGTGCGGCATAGATATGCAAAAGAGCTAATTAAATATGCGTAATTGCTGTATCTCTGAAACGGTACATCGGATAGGTCAAATTCCTTTGCTACATGAAAGACTAGTCTGTCATACATCTTTTGTGTGAATCATAATTAGGTCAAAATGCATGTAGGCCAATTAAAGGGGCATTTTGTGATGCAATTGATCTAATGCGTAATTGCTGTATCACTGAAACGGTACATTGGATATGCAAAATTCCTTCGCTACATGAGAATACTATGCCATACACCTTTTGTGTGAATGCATGTGGGCCAATTAAAGGGGCATTGTTTGATGCAATTGATCTAATTAAATATGAGTAATTGCTGTATTGCTGAAATGGTACATTGGATATGCAAAATCCCTGTGCTACATGGAAGACTATGCCATGTATCTTTTGTGTGAATCCTAATTGTGGTCAAAATGCACGTGTGCCACTTAAAGGGGCATTCTTTAATTATTTTCAAATTGCAACTAATGCCAATTGCTTGGTCCATTTCAGCCAAATTTGCTCAGGTTGTTCTTCAGTGTGAAATATGCAAAGAATTTGATTCAGGAGTTTGTTTACCTTAGAATACACTTCTCGTGCTAGCGTCTTTTGTTGTTATCTATTGTTTTCCCGTGCGTTATCTACTACGAATCGGGTTCGAGGAGGCTACTGGGGTGTTATTTTTAATAACATCTCCAGAGCTTGTTATTTTTAATAACATGCACACTCGGAAGCTGGGGTCACAACTGAACGCGCGGGTCACGGTGATAGTTCTAGAAATACAATGTCCTGACAATTAGATACAGCGGCGCGATCTGTATATACTGATGGCAACTTAAGATACAAATTATATGGTGTCAAACTATGCAACGTATGTATGTAGAAATATAGAACGGTATGCTACCTGTAAATGAACTTTAAAATTTGATTGCTCTTTACATCAAACATTTTCTCATAAATAGACATGACACAATTTATTATTTTTACAGCAATGATATAATTCAGATATTCAGATTTGATTTCATGCTGTCATTTTAAAATTTGTATGCAGAACAACAAAAACCTGCCCCATGAACATTTTATGATGATCTGACCAAACACTGGTTGAATATAGAGGGTACCTCACCCCCAAAAAATAAAGGTACTAAGTCAGCTTTAACCTCTTGAGATCAAAATTGCAGAAGCTCCCCATCCTACGCCGTCAATGCTGCTTCCACAAATGTCGACATCACCCAATACATATACAGATACGTACATGACTTAGAAATATACTATAACAGCGACGGTCATCAGTTCAAGATTGGTTGATTTTGATTTCTTCATATCTTCAACCCTATTCAATTGCACTCAAATGGCTAAATTACATGTACTAAATCTAGGGCCTAAACTACTGATAACTCCATGTAATTTCTGCACGAAATAATCAATATAGACATGTTTAGGGATGAATAGGGTTAATAGTCTTTATTCTGTATAGGCTTGGTTGATTTCTTTCATTCAAATCCTACTGCAAGGATGAACCAAAACACTCCCCATTATTTGCTTCGTATTTAGTAAAGCACTGATCAATCAACCATTAGCAGTTAGCTTTAACACTAGTTACTCAAAGGTTAATGGCCAGAGCAATCAATAGAACCCATTTGGAGTTTGGTTAACGCTCGTCAATAGACGGTGACAAGGACAAAGTGTTTTTAAATATGTTAAATTTAAATTGCGACAAATTATTTCGTTATCAATCCAATTTTAGCATGTTTTAAACAAAAAATTGTTTTAAAATGTTATTTATATATAATACTCTAAGTGTATGCTATATAATCAATTCGCTATGATGGCGTTCGTGAAAATAACAGGCTTTCGCGCTTGACTTGCATGGTTAACTCAGCTCTCGCGGCCATCGGCCATTCAAGCCAAGTTAAACATGCAAGTCATGCGCTCAAGCCTGTTATTTTCACGAACGCCATCTTGCTCATTGATTATCTATATCTTAAACCAGGTCAGGTCAGCATGTGTTTATTTGGCAGTATACTAAGTATAGGACTGTGTGTGGTGTGGTGGTGTACAAAACAAGTGGTGTTAAATGAAAGAGTGGCAAGTATAGAATGCCATAATGCAAACCCGAGGGTGCCACTCCTAAACGTCTCTTGGTTATGCTCATGTTTGGGACTTTGCAAGATTAATATCTCAACAAAGGAGAATGTTTTTGACCTCCGGGATGGTGTCAAATGAAAGAGCAGGAAATAAAGAATACTATAAATGCAAACCCTGGGGTGCTACTCCTTAACATCTCTTGGTTATGCTCATGTTGGGGACATTTCAAGATTAATATCTCCAAAATGGAGAATACGGAGAATATTGTGACCCCTGAGTGGTGGTATCAAATGAAAGAGCGGGAAATAAAGACTACTATCAATGCCAAACCGGGGGTGCTACTCCTATGGCCTACGTACGTACTTATGTCACGTGGGGGACTTTTTCGTGTTAATATCTCCAAAACAGAAATGTGTTACCCCTAGGGTGGTGTCAAATGGAAAAGTGAGAGGTATCAGCTACTTATATGCAAACCCGGGTGGTTGCTACTCCTGATCGTCTTTTACTTATTATGCTCATGGGGAAACTTTTCAAAATTAATATCTCACACAACAAGAAGATGTCTGTGAGTCCCCATCGTGGTATTCAACGCCAGAGTGGAAGTATAATATATACATGCAAAACCGGGGGTGCTACACTTAAAAACGTATCTTATGCGCATGTTGGGGCCCTTTTCAAGATTAATATCTCCACAATTGAAATGTTGGGACCCCGAGGGTGGTGTTGTCAAATGAAAGAGTAAGACAATACAAGAATACTTAAATGGCAGAAACGGGGGGGCTGCTTAATGCTAAACTTCTTGTGCTCATGTGGGGGACTTTCAAATTAATCTCTTCATAATGGAAAAATGTTGGTTGACCCCTGGTTGGTCCAAATGAAAGAGTGAATGTATAGGAATACTATAAATGCAAACCTGGGTGCTACTCCTTAAAATGTCTCTTGGTATGCTCAGGTTTGGGAGACTTTTCAAGATTCATATCTCCACAAAGGGAGACATGTTGTTGACCTTTGCGGTGGTGTCCCAAATGAAAGAGCGGAAATAAAAGAATACTATACAAATGCAAAACGGGGGGTGCTACTCCTAAACCTATTCCTAATGCTCATGTGGGGGACTTCAAGATTAATATCTCCACAACGGAAAATGTTGTGACCTCTAGGGATGTGTCAAATGAAAGAGCAGGGGATATAAAGAAACTTTAAATGCAAAACCGGGTGCTACTTCTAAAACGTCTATTACTTATGCTCATTGGGGAACTTTTCAAAATAATATCTCCACAACGGAAAAATGTTGTGACCCCCAATGTGCATGTGATATCAAATGAAAGAGTGAGAAAAATAGAATCCGATTAAATGCCAAACCCGGGGCTGGCTACTCCTAAACGTATCTTATGCTCATGTTGGGGTCGTTTCAAGATTAATATCTCCACAATAGAACATGTTGGGACCCCTAGGGTGGGTGTGTTTGTTATTGAAACTGAAATAAAGGTAAGAAATAAAAGAATACTTTAAATGCAAACCGGAGCGCTACTCCTAAACATCTCTTACTTATGTTCATGGGTAACTTTTACAGATTAATATCTCCACAACAAGAGAATATGTGACCCATAGGGTGGTGTCAATGAAAGAGCGGGAATTCTTAAACATCTGGAAAATGTAAGCAATTTCATTGCTGATACCCGGGTTCATTCGTTTAATTGAACCCAGGTATTACGCACCGTAATAAGAGATTAATGTTGATTTAAAAAAATTTTTAGGTTGAAGCGCTCGCGTCATACCGCCGTTTGCCTGCTACTTTGCGCGCGCCTTGGCCAACATTGCGTCTCGTTCGGTATGATCGTATTGCGTTCAAGCGGGTTTTTCGACTTGTTTTCACTTCACTGGGTGATTGCAGTCCTTTCTTGTTGTATTTAAAGAGCCGTAAAGTATCGCGAAATTGGGGTAAAGATGGACCATTAATGATAAAGCTGTTTTTAAGAATGTAGAATAACTGTATGATTTTGGGAACCGTACTCTCTCTTTACGACGAATTGAACCCAACAGGCGATACAATTATTTTTAAGTGGAAGAAACGAGGCCGGAGGCCGAGTTCTCCACGCAAAAATATGGTGTCCGCCGGTTTCAATTCTTCGTAAAGAGAGTACGGTTCCCCAAATCATAACCTTTATTCTCTAATAAAGATACTATAATGCAAACCGGGTGCTTCTACATACTAACCCTGGTTCTTATATATGCTCATTTGGGGGACTTTTTTCAAATCAATATCTCCACATGGAAAAGGGGGGTTGTACCCCTGTTTTTGTGTCACATAAAGAGTGAAAGGTATAGAATACTATAAATGCAACCTGGGGGTGCTACTCCTAAAAGTCTCCTTGGTTATACTCATGTTTGGGACTTTTTAAGATTAATATCTCCACAAAGGAGAATGTTGTAACCTTTGGCGGATGTTGTCAAATGAAAGAGCAGGAACTAAAGAATACTATAAACTATAAATGCAAAACCGGGGTGCACTCCTAAACCTATCTTACTAATGCTCATTGTGGGGGACTTTTCAAGATATATCTCCACAACTGACAATGTTGTGACCTCTAGGGATGGTGTCAAATGAAGGAGGTCAGGGCATAAAGAATAACTTTAAATCAAAACCGGGGGTGCTACTTCTAAACGGCCTCTTACTTATGCTCATTGGGGAACTTTTCAAAATAATATCTCCACAACGGAAAAATGTTGTGACCCCCAATGTGCATGTGATATCAAATGAAAGAGTGAGAAAAATAGAATCCGATTAAATGCCAAACCCGGGGCTGGCTACTCCTAAACGTATCTTATGCTCATGTTGGGGTCGTTTCAAGATTAATATCTCCACAATAGAACATGTTGGGACCCCTAGGGTGGGTGTGTTTGTTATTGAAACTGAAATAAAGGTAAGAAATAAAAGAATACTTTAAATGCAAACCGGAGCTGCTACTCCTAAACATCTCTTACTTATGTCATCGGGAACTTTTCAAGATTAATATCTCCACAACAGAGAATGATGTGACCCCTAGGGTGGTTGTAAAAGAAAGAGCGGGAATTCTTAAACATCTGTGAAAATGGAAGCAATTTCATTGGCTGATACCCGGGTTCAATTCGTTTAATGAACCAGGTAGTACCCACTGCGTATTGACGTTATTTTTAGGTTGAAGGCTCGCGTCATACCGCGTTTTTTGCTACTTTCGACGCGCGCCTGCCAACATTGCATCTCGTTGCGTATGTTCGTTGTGTTTAGCGGGTTGTTCGATTGTTTTCATGGTGATGGCCCAGTCCTGTTTGTTGTATTTCAGCCGTTAAATGTATCGCGAAATTGGTTAAAGATGCCCAGCATGATAAAGCTGGTTTAAGATGAAATAAGTATGATTTTGGGAACGCGGTACGCTCTTTACGACGAATTGAACCCAATTGCAAGGCGATACCATTATTTTAAGTGGAGAAATAACGAGGCCGGATGCCGAGTTCTTCCACTCAAACATATGGTGTCACCCGGTTCAATTCGTCGTAAAGAGAGTACGCGGTTCCCAAAATCATACCTTTATCTCTAAATAAAGAATACTAATAAATGCAAAACCGGGGGTGCTGCTACTACCTAACCATGTCTTATGCTCATGTGGGGGGGACTTTTCAAAATCAAATATCTCCCAATGGAAAAATGTTGTGACCCTGGTTGTGTCAAATGAAAGAGTGAAAGGTATAGAATACTATACTGCAACCCTGGGGGTGCTACTCCTAAATGTCTCTTGTTATGCTCATGTTTGGGACTTTTTAAGATTCATAGCTCCACAAAGGAGAATGTTGTGACCTTTGCGGTGGTGTCAAATGAAAGAGGCGGGAAAATAAAGAATACTATAAATCCAAATCGGGGGTGCTACTCCTAAACCTATATTACTTTAATGCTCATGTGGGGGACTTTTCAAGATTAATATCTCCACACGGAAATGGGTTGTGACCCCTAGGGGTGTCAAATGCAAGAGCGGGAAATAAGAATACTATAATGCCAAACCGGGGGTGCTACTCCTAAGCCTATCTTACTTATGCTCATGTGGGTGACTTTTTCAAGATTAATATCTCCACAACGGAAGTGTTGTGACCCTTCTGGGATGGGGTCAAATGACAGAGCAGGGAATAAAGAATACTTTAAATGCAAAACCGGGGGGGGGGGGGGCGATCCGCTACTCATAATGTCTTTTACTTATGCTCATGGGGGAACTTTTCAAGATTAATAGTCTCCACCAACAGAAATGATTTGACCCCCTAGGGGTGGTGTCAAATGAAAGCGCGGGAAATAAAGAATAATTTAAATGCAAAACCAGGGTGCTGCTTACTACTAACATGTCTTGTGTTCATGTGGGGGACTTTTCAAAATTAATATCTCCAAAGTTGAAAATTTTGTGACCCCTGGTTGTGTCAAATGAAAGAGTGAAAGGAAAAGAATAAAAATGCAAACTTGGGGTGCTACTCTCCTAAATATCTCTTGGTTATCCTCATGTTTGGTACTTTTTAAGATTAATTGTTATCTCCACAAAGGAGAATTTTGTGACCGTTGGGGTGGTGTTGTCAAAGGAAAGAGGGGAATAAAGAATACTATAAATGCAAAAAAACCGGGGGGATGCATTACTCCAAAACCGATCTTACTTATGCTCAGGTGGGGACTTTTCAAGATTAATATCTCCACAAAGGAAAATGCTGTTTGTACCCCTAGGGTGGGGTCTGTGTCAATCAAGGTGAGAAATAATAGACACTTATAAATGCAAAACCAGGGCGTGCGAACTCCGAAAGTCTCCTACTTATCACTATGTGGGGAATTTTTCAAGATTAATATTCTCCACAATGGAAAATATTTGTGACCTCTGGGGTGGTTTCAAATGAAAGAGCAGGAAATACGAAATACTTTAAATGTAAAACCGGGAGTGCTACTCCTAAGTCCGAACTTCTGCTCTGGGGGAACTTTTCAACATTAATATATCCACAATGGAAAATGATTTTGGGACCCATAGGGTGGTGTAAAATGAAAAGAGTGAGAAGTATGGAATGATGGAATACTAATACTAAACATGCAAACCCGGGGGTGGTGTTACTCAGAAAACGTCTCTTACTATGCTCATGTGGGAGACTTTTCAAGATTAATATATCCACAACGGCCAATACTGTGACCCATGGGGTGTGTCAAATGAAGCGTGGGGAAATAAAGAATACTATAATGCCAAACCGAGGTGTAGTTCCTGAACATCTTAGCCCCTGCTCTTGTTGGGACCTTGATTAATATCTCCACAATGGAAAATGTTGCATGTTGTCCCCCTGGGGTGGGTCAATGAAAGATCAGGAAATAAAATACTATATCATGCAAAACCGGGGGTGCTACTTCCTCCTAAACTTTCTCACTTATTCTCGGGCGTGGGGGAATATTTCAAGCTTTCAAGATTAATATCTCCACAATGGAAAATGTTGTGTGGTGTCAAAGAACGAGTGGGAAGTAACTAGTTGTTTTTTGGAGTTTATCAGTTTTGCACAACTGTTTGGGACACCCTGGACTTTTGTGGTTCGCGAACCGCCTTGTTTATGATTTTATTTTTTAGTATCATTTCAGTCATAATTTTAGTAAGAAGGCTGCTTCAGAAGTTGAGGTGCTTTCTACATGTTTGCTAACGGACAACACTGAAAAAAGTGTTTAGAAAGTGAAGCAAGGTGGTGTTAAGAGGGTTGGTGTTTAGGCATCTAAACCCCTTGGCCCGTATTCTCAAACGATGTTTAATGCTAATCACTGGTTAAATCGCTATTTAAACGCCGCTAAATAAACGGCAATTCTCAAAGCATGGTTAACTTTAAACGCTCTTTAAATTTTAGCCGAACTTCGTTTAAACAGGCCTAAAACGTTGTTAAACTTAGAATTGGTCTGGGGGTAGGTAGTGTAGGTAGTTGAAGTCAGTAGTTTTTAACTTCACGTTTTCATCAAATGCCTGATATTTTCAGCTCTATGGGATACTCGTGGTTAGACCAGTTTACCTCCTTTATTTCTCTTATCTTTCTTTTGAGTCCTCAGTTATTTCTTCTGGTCCATTTTTCCTTGCTTCTATTTACATGATCTTGTGTATCTGTTATAGTATTGAATGATAGCCAGTGCGGCACAACCGACCCCCATCGAAACAAAGTTTTAAATAGGTCCGGCTTGTCTCCATCATTCAACAAATTCTAAAGCTCCTTGCGTAACATGACATTCTTGAAATTTATCCGTGGGCTTCATGCGTTGCATTTACAACTACGGAAGGCATTGTCTGGCATATACATATAGTTCACGCACACGAATGATATAGGCGAAGATAAGTCACAGTTCCGGTGGATGATATTTACGCGTTGAAATACAGTGGTTAGCTAAACGACTTGTTAAAGTATTTAACTTGCGGTTTCTTAAACAGTGCGTTTAGCTAACCACAGTTTAGGCCTAACCACCGTTTATTTTAAACATCGTTTGAGAATACGGACCCCTTTGTGTTTAGAAATTAATCTTTACGTTTTCATCAAATGCCTGATATTTTCAGCTCTATGGGATACTCGTGGTTAGACCAGTTTACCTCCTTTATTTCTCTTATCTTTCTTTTGAGTCCTCAGTTCATTTCTTTCCTTCTTCTCGTTCCCTTTTTCCTTGCTCTATTTTTCATGCTCTTGTTTATCTGTTAAGTATTGAATGATGGCAAGTGCAGCACAACGACATAAACAGTTTTAAATAGGCCCGGGGTTTTGTCTCCATCATTCAACAAATTCTAAAGCTCCTTGCGTAACATGACATTCTTGAAATTTATCCGTGGGCTTCATGCGTTGCATTTACAACTACGGAAGGCATTGTCTGGCATATACATATAGTTCACGCACACGTATGATATAGGCGAAGATAAGTCACAGTTCCGGTGGATGATATTTACGGCGTGAAAACAGTTGGTTGCTAAACGACTTGTTAAAGTATTTAACTTGCGGTTTCTTAAACAGTGCGTTTAGCTAACCACAGTTTAGGCCTAACCACCGTTTATTTTAAACATCGTTTGAGAATACTGGCCCCTGTTGTGTTTTAGAAATTAATCTTTACGTTTTCATCAAATGCCTGATATTTTCAGCTCTATGGGATACTCGTGGTTAGACCAGTTTACCTCCTTTATTTCTCTTATCTTTCTTTTGAGTCCTCAGTTGATTTCTTATCGTTAATTTTTTTTCCTTTGCTTCTATTTCCATGCTCGTGTTTATCCTTTATATTATTGAATGATGGCAAGTGCAGCACAACGACATAAAACAGTTTTAAATAGGCCCGGGGTTTTGTCTCCATCATTCAACAATTCTAAAGCTCCTTGCGTAACATGACATTCTTGAAATTTATCCGTGGGCTTCATGCGTTGCATTTACAACTACGGAAGGCATTGTCTGGCATATAAATATTGTTCACGCACATACGTAATGATATAGGCGACAGTTCACAGGCGATAAATCACAGTTCGGTGGATGATATTTACGGCTTTTGAAATACAGTTGTTAGCTAAACGACTTGTTAAAATATTTAACCTGCGGTTTTTTAAAACAGTGCGTTTAGCTAACCACAGTTTAGGCCTAACCACCGTTTATTTTAAACACTCGTTTGAGAATAACGGCCCTTTGTGTTTAGAAATTAATCTTTACGTTTTCATCAAATGCCTGATATTTTCAGCTCTATGGGATACTCGTGGTTAGACCAGTTTACCTCCTTTATTTCTCTTATCTTTCTTTTGAGTCCTCAGTTGATTTCTTATCGTAATTTTTTTTTCCTTTGCTTCTATTTCCATGCTCGTGTTTATCCTTTATATTATTGAATGATGGCAAGTGCAGCACAACGACATAAACAGTTTTAAATAGGCCCGGGGTTTTGTCTCCATCATTCAACAATTCTAAAGCTCCTTGCGTAACGCGGCATTCTTGAAATACCCGTGGGCTTCCTGCAATGCATATAAAACTACGGAAGGCATTGTCTGGCATATAAATATTGTTCACGCACATACGTAATGATATAGGCGACAGTTCACAGGCGATAAATCACAGTTCGGTGGATGATATTTACGGCGTTTAAATAATGTGGTTAGCTAAACGACTTGTTAAAGTATTTAACTTGCGGTTTCTTAAACAGTGCGTTTAGCTAACCACAGTTTAGGCCTAACCACCGTTTATTTTAAACATCGTTGGAGATACGGCCTTTGTGTTTAGAAATTAATCTTTACGTTTTCATCAAATGCCTGATATTTTCAGCTCTATGGGATACTCGTGGTTAGACCAGTTTACCTCCTTTATTTCTCTTATCTTTCTTTTGAGTCCTCTCAGTTGATTTCTTATCGTTAATTTTTTCCTTTGCTTCTATTTCCATGCTCGTGTTTATCCTTTATATTATTGAATGATGGCAAGTGCAGCACAACGACATAAACAGTTTTAAATAGGCCCGGGGTTTTGTCTCCATCATTCAACAAATTCTAAAGCTCCTTGCGTAACGCGGCATTCTTGAAATACCCGTGGGCTTCCTGCAATGCATATAAAACTACGGAAGGCATTGTCTGGCATATAAATATTGTTCACGCACATACGTAATGATATAGGCGACAGTTCACAGGCGATAAATCACAGTTCGGTGGATGATATTTACGGCGTTTAAATACATGGTTAGCTAAACGACTTGTTAAAGTATTTAACTTGCGGTTTCTTAAACAGTGCGTTTAGCTACCCACAGTTTAGGCCTAACCACCGTTTATTTTAAACATCGTTTGAGGATACGGGGCATGGTGTTTTTGAATTAAACCCTAAACACCACCTTGCTTCACTTCCTAACACTGTTTTTACTGTGTTTTCCAGTGCAAGAAACACTGTAAACAGATTTGTGATCATTAGAGGGGTCTGCATGACAGAATTAGAAAATAAAAATAATTTAAAAAAAGTTCCTTTATTACAGGCAATAGAGCTCCCGCAATGTAAGCTAAATATATGGGTATAATATGGATAGTTTCACGTAATTTCGCATTAAAAATAAAAAGGTCTTCCTCCTTTTTTTTTCAAAATCCCGGACGATGAGATGTGTTTTTATACGACCTATAAGAGTGGATGAAAAATAAGGTGACATTCGTAAACGCTACTAGTACTTCTATATCATACCAGTCTCCTATCACCCCATCTCAGCTTATCGAAAGTCTAAGGCGAATGAGATCAACAAACCCAGCTGTTTGGCACAAAGTTGTGTAAAATATTGTATAATAACAATAAAATGTGACAATTATATTGACACACAATAGGTAATAAACGGTGACATTTTAACTCTCTACGGCACACTCTATTTACGTACCCTTAACTTTGAAAGAATACGGCACACGTATGGCCCCTATATCCGATACTTAGCATATCTTCACCGAAAATATTGATAAAAACATTGTAATAAAAATTGTTATGACCAAATAAAACATTTTAGGTGTGTATTTCAGGTAGAAGAGCTTGGAAAATACCATTTGACAGTTTGATCGATCACTTTTATGGTGTATGAAAGACCTATGTGAAATGGGAATAGGATTTAAACTACAAATGTAACAGATATAAATTTCAATTTGAAATTTTAAATCTGAAAACGATTGGCCCTTTATACGACGCATTTTCAGATTAAGGGCTAATTTCAGGAGCGGATATAGCGGTAGCCTACCCCCCTGCTCTTTGGACTTGTATACCGTCTAATTTTTCCTTTTATTTTCATTGTTTACAATATTTTCTGTTAGTATGGTATTTCAACGCCCTCTCTCACTGGGGATGTACAACCTGGCCCAAAAACATGGCCATTGACCTATTTGGCCTGAAATGAAAACACAATGTTTGTCATATTTGCCCCATCATATTTTGTTTTTGTTGGCTTCATTTTTTTTTCAGTGCCTTTTTTTTCTCTTTACAAAATGACGGCGGCTCCTTACAAGTGTTACATGTCAAAACTTACCTTAGCCCATGGAACTAAAATATAAACTGCCTTAGCCACACTACTTGACTATTATTAATGAATGATATAAATTGAACAAGTTTGCCCCTAAATTAAAGTTTTGGGCTTGCTGACAAAATGGAAACTGTGCTAATAGAATGACCATAGCAACATGATGCACTGTGCGTACTTCTATGTGTAATCCACCCAAATTTTGTCACAGCTACATTTTAAATAAATTGGTTTAAATGTTTTTCATGGGTAAGGGAGTTCTTACCAGAGGTACATTGTGGGGAAACTTTTGATCAAAACTTGACATTGTGGGGATTTTTTTGTGGGGATATCCCCATAGCTAGGGTGTCATAAAAAGGTGTTTTTCGACCTTAGGGTGTGAATGAGCCTATAGGGGGGTATGTATGTCATTGTGGATATTTTTTAAAAATCCCTCAATGTATTTTTTTGCTCATTAAGTATCCCCACAACGTCCGTTTGTACGTGTTTGTTTGTTGGTGTTCCCATAATGTACCTCTTTTGAGTATGTATGGAGTTATTTTTTATCTGCGAGGAATAAAGGATTTGAGGCGAAATCAAAAGAATATTTGTGACCAAAAAGGGGAGAGGTGTGAGACATAAAATATTTCATCAAGGAGAGAGGGCGAACCTGGACTTATAAAATGGGAAAATTTCCATGAAAATAAGGAGAAAGCAAAATTTTAATGCAATTCCTCCATCCCCAGCCTACATTTAGTATGAATACATTCACCCCTACTCCACCCTGATTATGTTAGCAGGCAGATTGTGTATTGAGTCTATCCCACAATGCACCAGTTTTGGTAAATTTCACTTCAATATTAATGGTCACGTGATCCCACAAAAATCATATTCTTAACACATAAAACCCTGACTTTCACACTCTTTTTAGCCCACACAGCACTAGTTCTTACGGTAAATTTAATTTTTAGTATGATAAGGAAATTTCCTGTGCTTTTAAAACTTTTTGAACACTTTAAGTAGGCATCATGGGATTGGTTCAAAACACCCTCTGGTTAGCAGGTATAGCCGGTGTGAAAGTAATTATAGTCCGGCAGGTATCATAGTCCGGGCTCCATAGACGACAACGGAATAAAGCGTGAAACTAATGTCAACTGAATCGATTGCCCTATTGTTCACCATTGTTCCCGGACTGTGAGCCCGGAGGACTATATCTCCTGCCACACCTGCTAACATATTGTGGTTTCTCAGTTTCTTCTTTATGGCAAACACTTCCCTTAAAATGCAACTATATGTTAAACGCTTGGATTGACTTCTGCTAAACTTGGTCAGGAGAACAACTGACCATGTTGACCGAAGGCTCATGTGAGGGTTCACGGTTTGAGGGCCGGGGGATTTATGGGCATTCTATGAAAATTTATAAATTCCAGATTCGCTCACAAGATCTCCTAGTAGAAGTGCGTATGATGCGGTGTTCACAGATTGGGTCAAAATGTCCCAAATTACTGTTAAAGGGAAATTCTCTGAAAATATTATAAATGCCTTTGGCCTTACACTCATATATTAATTTCTTATTGTAACTCGTCTGAAGTTATTCCCGGAGTTGTAACTCGCGGCAATCATATTTGTTATATATCTGGTTGTGTAACCTCTCTTAATTGGCATCTATTCATTCCTGAAACTCAAGAATGCTTTGCTCCTGATACCACCATGCATGCATGTTTGTGTGAAAAACTTTGGGAAGAGGGTACGGGGACGCTCAATACATGATGGCTCGAAAAATCCACCGTGGGGTAAGAGAAAAGCTTATAGGGGGATGTTTAAAATGGATTCTCGAGCTATCCTGTCCACATATGACGCTCCCAGATAGAGGGAATGCATAAAACAACGGTTTTGTTATTTTTAGGCCAATTGGCCAATCGGCCAGCCATTTTTGTCATGCCCAGTTCATGCGCAAACTGTCGGTAATCAGCATGGTAATGGGGCGTATAACTATTAGGACCGCGGATGGCATATGGCAGAGGACTTATTCCGTCCACAAATTGTGTTCCAGGACCATATAACGGGGTTACATAGTGGGTGATAGCCCAATCTTGTGACAGGGTATCATGTAGGGCCCTATATGTTGGGTTTTTTGCACCTTTACCATTACAAATTTTGATGTTGTGTGTGGTATTGGGGTGTTTTGTTTTTAGGTGTTAGTAGGTGATTTGTGTGCTTTGAGTTGCAAGAATTAGTATGTGAGTTGGTAATGTGACTTGGAACCAAGCCATTAAGTATCATGGGGAAGGCGCATTTTCACCTGTGGCAAGAATATTACCTAGGACCCGAAACTCTCAGCCCACAGACTCTATACCCTTCTATTCTGGTTTTTTGGCTATTTCTACAATATACTCACGTTGCTGATCGTCCTATATTGGAGTAGGCACATATGGAATTTAGAGAGTTGACAATGCGATATTAATAGAAATTTACAGGTTTGGTGGCCAAAGATAGTTGTTCCCTAAAGTGAAAGTTGCCGTTTTAGGATGAGAGGAATAGTTGGCCATAAACTTGACCAGTTTGTAGCTCCCTCTTCTTGTTCATGGTTTTTGCCCTATGCTTCTTTCTGACCCCTATGGCCTTTTTGGAGCCAGCGTGTTTGACTTTTGTCTGTTTTCTTGATCTATGATTCTGGTTTCATTCCAAGCGGACACATCAAGAGAAAGTGAGTGAGGACCGTTAACAGAGAGGTTTAATTAAGGCACAATCATTGATTTGCTAAATCAGCAATCTCAAAAATCATCAAAAATCATATTTTTGCATGTATGTAAACAAGTACATTATCTCCTAAGCATACCCTGCAATGATAGACCAGAAGCAGTCTAATAAGGAAAGAATCAGGCGATTTAGATTACTGTCCCGAACGACACTTACGACAACACGTAATTGAATGGAGAGTCGTATCTTGAACACTGCCTGTTTGTCTTCCCTTTTCTGTCAATTCTACAGCTGGAAAGGTAACTTATGAGAATTCTACGACTTATCCTTCAGTTTCAAGCTATTCCTGCAATTTCAAATTTTTTCAAATCACTGATATGTCTTTACGAATATCAAATCCACCAAGAGGTTACATCAAGATACAAAGTGAGTAGGACCCATCAGAAGGTTCCATCAGATACAAAGTGAGTATGACCCATCAGAGAGGTTACACATCAAGATACAAAGTGAGTAGGCCCACAATTAGGCAACATCAAGATACAAGTGAATAGGGCCCAC